>PVKU01005171.1:0-128927 GCA_004027475.1 Anoura caudifer | reverse complement strand
AACACCATTGTAGCAACCACGCAAGGTGTCAGGGGGGTCAACACCATTGTAGCAACCGTTCAAGGTGTCAGGGGGGTCAACACCATTGTAGCAACCACGCAAGGTGTCAGGGGGGTCAACACCATTGTAGCAACCACGCAAGGTGTCAGGGGGGTCAACACCATTGTAGCAACCACGCAAGGTGTCAGGGGGGTCAACACCATTGTAGCAACCACGCAAGGTGTCAGAGGGGCACCAGATTTATGGGGGGATCACTTCGCAACTTATACAAATGTCTAATCGCTATGCTGTATACCCGAAACTAAAAATAATATTGCATGCCAACTGTCATTGAAAAATAAAGTGTAATTTTTTTGTAAAAAGGAATGTGAAGTGCTGCACGCAGGCATTGAACTCGGACCTGAGTTCAAGGCCTCCCTCTGCCCAAAACAAGCTGTGGTTTTTTTTTAATCTTCTGAGTCACATTAGTTTCACCTGCTACTGAAAAAGGCAGGTGGATATGGCAGAAGGATGTCATAAGGGTTAAATAAAATAATAGCTAAAGCTCTAAGCTCCCTCCTTGCCTGGTTTTTAGGTGGTGTCCAATAAATGGGATGGTTTATTTCAAGCATTATTAGCTTGTAAAAAGTAATCCTGGAAGAGTTTTACTCAAATCAGACCAAACTTTGACAATACTCACCTTTGGACACCAAAGGTTTTTTGTATTATTATTATTATTATTATTATTATTATTATTATTACAAATCTCTTTCAATAAGTCAGTATGGCAGCCACTGGACACAAGGCTATTTAAATTTTAAGTTAAGTTTCAACTGCTCTAGCTGCATCCCGAGTATGCAGTAGCCACATGAAGTCAGTGGCCACCCTCCTGGACAGAGCCGATACAGAACATTCCCATCACTGAAGCAAGTTCTGCCGGGTGACGTGGAGCAAGAGGGAGAGCAGGGTGGGGAAGACGGGAGGGAACCCACTCGGTCGCACAGGGCGGTTTGCACGCAGCTCTGCTGGAGGCCGGATGTCGGGCTGCAGGAGCCCCAGGGGCTTCCTGCATCGAGAGAAGCTGATGCTGCTTGGAGAGATGCTAATTTTTCAGAACATCACCCAGTGTGGATATTTCTTAAATAATGACAGCAGGTTCTCCAGGACAGGAAATGTTGGAAACTAAGGTGGTGTCCCCTAAGTACCTGACCACTGTCCAAGGCTGGGACCCTAACAGGGTCCAATGCCAACTGAGATATGGCAAAGTACAACGGAAGGGGCCCGTGTAGGGATCAGGTATCTGGATATGCTGCAAAAACACTATCTAAGGAAAACATAAAACATTAGAGACGCTGTTTGCCATAGAATTAATGGCACGAAAGCAAACAAGAGTAGGAATTTTCTTTACATCTGTTCATCTTTTGCTTCTCCCCCTACCAATATGACCATATTTTTATATAAAATATGTTACACGGGCATAAAATATACTATATTCAGTCTTTTTTAAAATTCAGAGAATAACACCTCAATAACACTTCTTCCCAAAAATGTTGTTATACTTCCAAGAAGCACTCAAAGGCTTTTATAAACATACTTTTATAAAACAGATATTCACTGTTAAGGCAGGATATGTTATGTGCCAAAAAAACATTCGTATTATAAATTTGTTTTGTTTTTAAAAAAAAAATGCTAAGAAGAGAGAAATCCAGTTGGCTGCAATTGAATTAAGGAACAGCAAAGCTATTTTTCTTTCTTGTCCTTTCACAGTTCATGGTACAATTTTATTTTTCCCATGTTTAAAGATTGTACAAAATAGAGCTTATAAACCACTTTCTTGCTAAATGAGACAACTCATTAGTAGCTATGTGGGTACATAAAGCATCCCGAAGGCTCTGGATTTTCTTCCGTTGGATCGCAGGTCTTTGAAGCTCTCCCAGTGGTGCGTGACTGTGGAGTTCTGCCAGCCGCATGGGTGCCCTTCTGGAAACGCAAAGCCGGGGGAGGGAAAGGGTGGCCAAGGCAGGGACACCCGCCGACGCCCACCAGGGTGGGGGGAAAACAGCGCAGGTGACCTCTCACTCGGGCCAGGGAGCAGAGCCGCTTCCTTTCTCCTAAGGGGATCTACACTTTCAGGCTGGAGTCTAAAGGCTCCACCTCCTTCCTTTGGCTCAGTTGGAGAACTGCATTTGTTTTACTCTCCAAGATTTCCAAAGGTGCTGGGTTGTGATGCTGCCACCTCTTCTCAGAGACTGGGAGGTCCTTAACCTGCTCCAGAGAGCAGGCTCCTGTGTGTTACAATTTCTCGTCTACTTGGAAATTCAGTGTCCTCTTGTCCATTGTTCCAGAGGTCATTGCTCCTTCCTGCCCATTGCCCTCTTCCAAGGAAATGCGCCCACATCCGTACAGAACACCACTTCTTCCCCCTCAGCCAAAGCTGAGCAGGCGGAGTCACCATGTCACCAGGGGCTGTCCAGAGGCCTGGGAGGAAAACGGAACCTCTCGGTTCTGCAGTTTCTAGCTTTGTGAACTTGTGCAGGTTATTTAAGCTTTCCAAGCCCCAGCTCCTTCATCTGAAAACTGAAGACAATGGTACGTGCCTCACAGTTGTTAGTACACGGTGAGGTGGTGCCTGAGGTCCTGGAGCCCCTGGCAAAGCAGGAGCTCCTGGTAGTGTCAGTTGCTGTTGTCATTGTCATCAGAATCATCATCATCACCGTGAAACCCAGCTGCGTGAGAGGGAGAAGCTGAAAGGCTTGTAGATTCAGGTAGAGAGAGCCATTGTGGTTTACAAGTGATGCGCTGTGTTAGTAGAGGAAGCCGGTCTGCAGGGGAGAGACAAGGGACCAGGGTGGGCAGCACCGGCATTTGGCGGGCACAGATCATGCGCACGAAGCATCCTGCCGTGTGCAGGACCAGTGTTTACAGCAGAGAAGCATCCTGTGTCCTTCATGACTCTCAGAAGTCCCGCTGGACAAGTGTGGATAAAGGTCAGATTCTAACTCCATCTGACATGTTCACGTAACATGTTGCTTAGAAGGTTTCGATACGTTCGGAATTTCCCAGGAATGCAATCACTGTGTAATTCAAAGACACGACTACAAACTGCCTGACTGTGCTTCCACCAGGAGGTGGGGTCTGTGTGCACAGGCCCTCCTCACCTCCCACCGCGCCCCACATGGCTGCCTCGACTGGGAGGACAGCAGAAATGGTGCTGCGTGACTTTCAAGGCTAAGGTCCTGAAAGTTCATCAGCTTCCGTTGATGAACACTCGTCCCATACACCCCGAGATGGCCGTGCAGGATGACCGCACGCGGGCAGTCTGGGCTGCAACCGCCCAGCACAGAGGCCAGGCAGGTGAGTGAAGCATAGACACGTCGGAAGTCACTCTCTAGCTTCAGCTCACCCAGGGCTGGCTAGCTACCGGGGTCCTCCCCGCGGGCACCCCAGCACCACAGAGCAGGGAAGAGCCGTTCTCGCTGCGGGTCTTCTGAATCCCTGACCCTGAGGATCCATGAGCATCATTAAACAGTTGTTTGGGCCACTGAGTTTTGATTTGTTATACTGCAGTAAATAAGGGGAAGGCTCACCCTTTTGGAAAATCACGTTACCTGTGCAGTCTGACTTAATCAGGGCGGGTGTGTGTGTCGCATTCACGGGGATTCTATAGACAGATGCAAACGCGTGGCTGCTTCATTAGTTCTTCTGCCTAAACTTTGATGTATTAATTGATGTCTTACGTTTTGTTCAGATAAATCGGTTTCCCTATAGTCCTCCACTACAGTTCAGTTAGGGCATTACATTAATTTACTTTGAATTAAATATTTAGGGAGGCCATATGATCTATGAAGTTCATTTCAAGATAGGAAAAGGAATGTTGTAAAAGTATTTGTTATAAAAAGGGGGGATTGGGTCTGACAGATCGAAACCACCGAGCTAGAATGTTTTCCCCGAGACCCAGAGAGGGCTGCCGATTCTGTGAGCGCCTAGCTGGTTCTCCGGAGCTCTCACTGTGCTGGGTTTCCACTCCTTCAGTTCCACGAGATTTTGTGGCCTTCTCGTAGTCACTTTTTCTTGGCTAGCTTGGGTACAGCCTTTCAATGCAAGGAGTCTTGACTAGGACACCTAGTTTAGTTCTAGTTTAGGACATCAAATAGACTCTTCCTTTTCCTTGACAGAGAAATTGGAAGCCCACAGAGATTAAGCAAAGCGTATTTTCTCTGGCATCTGTTGGCATCGCCCAACTTGACCCTAAGGGACAGGCATCCTCTTCCGTTTTTAAAGTTTTGCCCTTGACATAACCATTAACAGTCCAAGGTGATTTCTTTTGGTTTCTCCTAGAATCTTCTGTTCTTCATTGTTCAATTTGGTATAACCTTTAAAACCCAAATGGTATTTATTTCGGTTGTCCTCAACTTATTTGACTTTTCATTGCTTGCTTCAGTCTGCCTTTCTTCCCCTTCGCTCCTGGCTTGCATTCCCCCTTGAATCTGTCCTGCTCCTTTTATCCTCATTAAGTCTGAGCTCGTCGGGTGCCTCCTGGGCACTGCACTGAGATGCTGCCCCTTTTGACTTCCACATCCAAAGCCCTGGCAGTTGGGGTGCCAGAAACTCATCTGTGGCGCCAGAAACTCATCTGTGGCGCCAGAAACTCATTTGTGGCAGTCATTGGCATGGAGTCTTAAATATCTGTCCCTGGAAGTGCCTTTTACGAAAGTCTGCCGTGCTCAAACACAAAGTCAGTTCTAGATCTTATTTGAGGGAGCCAGGGCCCAGGCCTCTGACTACCATAGATTCTAAAGGGCACGTGTGCTCTCTCAGTGTTTGCGGAAGATCCTTGTTGGCCTGTCTTCCTACCTCACATGGATTACCCCCTTGCT
The DNA here is from genome assembly GCA_004027475.1 of Anoura caudifer. Classification (NCBI taxonomy): domain Eukaryota; kingdom Metazoa; phylum Chordata; class Mammalia; order Chiroptera; family Phyllostomidae; genus Anoura; species Anoura caudifer. The sequence continues at coordinate 124,071 of PVKU01005171.1, read as the reverse complement.
CACCCCTGTGGGCTTCCAACAGCCTTGCCTCTTCTTCTAAAGATGACCCTGTCCTTCTGGCCAAAGCAGATGGCACTCGGTAAATAAATAAATAAATAAAGAGACCACGCTGGACCAATGATGGTGTCTCTTCAGTGAGTTCCAAGTAGGTTCTGATGGATCCATGAGATTTTAGTGCAGGCTGGGCTGGTCCCTTGAGTAAAACAATTATAAATGTAGAGACCATGGGACACAGACATCCCGTCTCCAGAAAGGGAGGAACAAGGCGGACGCTCCACAGGGGACATAAGTAACAGACTGACTGAGGCCCCGTGTCGCGGTTCCAGGATCTGGCTGAGGCCCAGCAGCTGCATCCCCTCAGGACCCTCGAGACAGTTTATAAATCTCCTGCCACATCTTGCCCCCTCTCCCCGAATCGATGAGCTTTCCCTCATCCACAAACCAACCCCAAGTCTGTCCTTTTGGACTGGTTTCACGGTCAAGTTTCTTGTATTATCTGAAAAAATCAGTTCTAAGAAGCTTAACAGCAATTTAAGCGGGATTTCCTGATCAAATTTTGCCTAATATTTGGAAAAAGAACAGCGATTTTTGAGAATAGTTAAATTTCATTTTTTCCTTGTTAACAAGAACAACAAAAAAGACAAGCCCGACCAAAGAACACGGGGGAGGAGAAACCCAAAAAGAGGCCTGTAGGGGCAGATGACGGAGTTCTGCCCCACCCAAAGCAGCCTGGGCAGAAACGCACATGGCGGGTGAGCCGGTGTCAACAGGCACCGAGAGGGGACCTCTCGAGTGGCTTGCCGATGACCGGGATGGTACAGCTTGGCTTTACACAGACCCCAGTCAGCCACTGCATATATTCCTCAGGCGTTCGCACCGGGTGCACAGTTCGTGCCAGGAAAACGCCTGCTAGAGTTCATCTCCGCAAAGCTCAGGTAAGGAGGCAGCTGAAGGAGCCTGCTGCTCGGCAGCCAATGCAGGCTGTCATCTTTGTTGGTGCAAGACGAGATTTCCGTGCCCCCGGCACGCTGTTTCTCAATTTTCGGATGACTGCGGTTCAGCTCCGCCCTGGGCAGCCCAGAGCACACCTCCACCGTCAGGGGCCGCAACCACAGCTCTCCAACGAGGGCTGGAGGGGCACCCCGGGCACCGTCCCTCGGCCCCAGCGTTCCCTTTAGAGCTCTTCCTATCTTTATAGTTAGCATCTTGACCACAGTCCAACAGTCCTTTAACTCCCCCAGTTGAAATAACAACAATAATAAAAGGCACTGGACAAGGTAAGTAGTAGGCCATAAAATTATCTGAAGATGCTTAGGCTTTGTGGCATTTGCAGGCTCAGCAGACGGGCATCCCGACCTTGGTGGAGTCACAGCCCCAGCCCGTTGGTTAAAGAGCGCCATCCTTGTGTGCAGAATACACAAGCTTATATTTATCTTAAGAGAGCTGCATGGGAACCCCAGTGCCAAGACGTCCTCCAGTTTCGCATTGCATTTTAATTTGGGGGGATGGGCACTATACCAATTAGCTGATAACATGCCAAAGCACAGTGGGGTGCCGTGCTGACTTTTAGGAGGTTCTGCATGTCTTTGGACATGACGGCAGATCTAACGGCACCTGCCCGAGGACTCACAACCACCACCACCACCACCACCTCCCTCTGACCACGGACCGAAAGCGGGAAAACATGTTTCTTCATGAAAGGGGATGTCTGAAGAAGGGGAAGCTTTAATACGGCACCCAGGTGCTGCTAGGCACTTAAGTATTTATGTGGATTAAAACGGAGAGAGGCTCCCAAAGCCTGTTCCCAACAGAGACGACGCCTCCTTTGCCTTCCGTTTGCTGTGCAGGTGTAACCTCATCACACAGAGGGTAGAAATGATATCCCCTAAAGGGCCAGGAATTTCCGGAGCAGAAACTCTGAGATTTCTACACCTTTAAACTCATCAAAGAACTCAGAGCAAATAAACCCATTCCTCTACTCAGGAGAGGAGACACATCTCCACCTTCGCGGACTACGGGCAATGCGGATGAGTGAGGCCGAGAGAAGAAAACGGCGGATTATGGACTTCCTAAGGAAACGAGTTTTCGGAGAAACCCCAACCATCACAGAACACAAGCTGCTTCGATTTCTTATTCACGACCTTCAGCTACCTTCTCCTCCACAAGGTGGATGGAAATGTGTCATTCTGATTAACGGCGATTGCTTCCTGTTGTACGTCAACTAAAATGAGATGCTTTATCGTGACAGGTTTAAGGGGACATGGGCATATATTTAAGAGGCCCATTAAAAAAAAAAAACTCTTGGTCACCCGTGGCACTTAAAAACTTCCCATCTTCCCCCTCCCCCGCCCCCTTTCCCGCAGTTCTGACAGGCAGAGAGATGACGTGGCGTTCGGTAGCATGGGACCAGGGCCGCGCGTGTGGCTGTGTTCACGACACTGTTGTACTAACGTTGACCGGTACCAGAGCTGTGATACGCCAGCAAATAAACCCAGCTGGCAAAGGCCTCCTATGGAAGCAGCACCCCAAACCCCCGCTTTTAAGGACAGGTTTTATGCAGCATGTCACTTCCCTTCTGGGAAGCACCTGTCTGTGCAGGGCGAAGACAAAAGCTAAAACGGTTTGGGCTGACCACAATCACAGCCACGGTGAGTCTTGAACATAAATTCCTGGAGGGCAAGGAGAGTCTGAAAGCCTGCGTGACATTAACTGAAGGCCCACGGTGCAGGGATCAGCTACGGGTTTGCTACTGGATTCTCAAGTTCAGCGCAGGCCTGTGCCACGTTTGGAACTTAGTAATTATCTGTGAGTATAGTTGGGAAGGTCAAACAAGGAATCCAAAGCACATTGGAACTCATTTGCAAAGGGATGTGGGAGAGGAGATTGGAAGGAAGTGGGTGCATGGGTGGATGGATGGTGGGTGGATGGATGGTGGGTGGATGGATGGTGGATGGTGGATAAACAGGTGGACGGATAGATAGATGAACGAATAGAGTGATCACCTCCTCAGGGCCAATGAACGTTAGGCAAGCAGACAGAAGTAGTATAACCATGACCTAGGAAGTGAACCCCTTGGGGGCAGGAGCCACACCACCCACCCGATGGACCGTCACCATCCAGCACCATAGTCAGCTTTCAGTAATCCTTCTGAATAAACAAACAGATGGACAAATGGATGACACTGCTTCAACCTGAACCTCTACTTCCAGGCACAAACAACAGCTGTCATGCCTGTAATAAATCTTTTTTTAAAATAATTAATGTAAATTTAGACCATTTCCTCAGCAGAAGAAAGTAACCAGACAAGTGTGAGTATGGTGAGGAGCACACCCCCACTCTGACAGCCCGCACCTTCGCAGAGGCAGCACTCACAACGCCGTTCATCTCAGGCTACTGAGAAAGTGGCCGTGGCCGCGGGAGTACACATCGCCCAAGGGACTGGTGTGAAGTCCTCGGATTGGTCTGGAACCCGAGAATGCCGTCACCAAATGAGAGGCAGAGGTAACACGATCTGGCAGAGATGAGGCTGGACTTTGCCAGTGAAGCCACTGCAGGGGACCTTCTCGCTGGGTTTGGATGGAGTCCATTTAAGGCCTGGCACACACGGACGTTCTGGAGAGTTCCTAAGTCACCTGCACACAGAGACATGGAAGACTCCCAAGTCTGGGACATAACCTATCCACAGGGCGGCTAGGGATGAGTCAAGGATTCTAAGCCAAAACCAGGAAGCTGTAGAAGCTATTCATGGAATTGACAAGGTCAGGAGGAGGATTTGGTTTGGGTAAGAAAACAGATTTACTTTGGGCATGTCACTTTCGAGGTGACAGATGGCCATCCGGAAAGGATGAGCAGGGAGTCAGGACACGTCTGGGGCCCCCACAGGGCAGCAGTCTGTAGATGTTTCACTGCGGACGGTGTATGGGGCGCCAGGTGAAGCCGGGGCAAAGGAACGGAAAACAAAGAGCTGAGGGCACAACCGCGGAGGAGAAAAGAGCAGCCCACGGACACTCACAGACACGGACACGGGAGGCTGGGAAGGGGGGCGGGGCATCCTGACGGTTCTGCAGAAAAGGAAGTAGAGGGTTCCTTTCCCCTCCTTGCGTGCTCGAGGATGCGGGCAACTCGGTGTTCCCGTCCTTGGCGCAGGGCCTTGGACGTGAGGTGCCTGCCATCAGTGCTCACGGGGTACATCGCCAAGTCCACGTTTTTCCTAATTATTCAGACTGCAGCGCTTCCTTCTCTTTTTCTCCTTTGTCGGGTTTAGGTAATGCGACCACTGTCATGTGCTTCTGGGAAGCGAGCTAAGAAATCATGTATCTTGAAAGTGGAACCAATCATCTTGCTACTCGTTATCCGCACCTGCTAAGCGTTCATTGGCAGGAGTAGAGTGAGCAGGTGAGAGAGCTGGTGAGCTGGTTGAGATGAGCGCGGGCATTCGTTCGGGATTTGCTCCTCAGCAAACACTCACTGGCCCCACCGTGCCTCAGACACCGCTCTGGTGCTGGGGCGAAGACGAAACCAACCAAGTCCTCACGTGAGCATCTTGCCTTGGGGTGGGGGAGACTGACGGCAAACAGATCAGTAAACACACAGAACGTTGCTCTGTGACATGCAATGACATACACTCTGGAAAGAAATAAAGCCGGAGGGAGGTGAGCTGGGACCGAGGGCAGCTGTGCTCCAGACAAGGGGGCCAGAGAATGACTCTCTAAAAGGGGGAAGCGAAGCACAAATCTGAGTGAAGTGGGTAAGTGAACAATGCGACCGCACGACTCTGTGAAGGATCCGTGTCCCCGGCAGGGGCACTATCAGTGCAAAGGCCCATGAGCGGGAGTGTGTGCCAGGGCAAGTCCTCAGACCACTTCCTTCTCTTACACTCGCAGCGACGATGATCTCATCCAATCCCACAGCTCTGAGCGCCAATAGCACACGGATCCCCAAACTGCAGCTGCACTTGCACGTCCGATTGTCTGCTGCGACCCCTCCCCTCGGGCGTCTGCGGGGCCTCCCCCATTTGACACTTCCAGAGCCCAACTCCGCTCGCTCAGCAAGGGCCCACCTCCGGCCACACTTCCTTTCATTTTGGCTTTTTCACTTTCCACATAGGATCCACCAAATCTTGCTGCATCTTAATAAACGTGCCGAGACTCCTGACACGTCCACCACTACTATGCTCATCCAAGTGGCCGCCATCGCTCCTCTGGGTCCGCACAGTGGCCTCCCAACCAGCCATCTTGCTTCTAATCGTCCTCGCTCGCACGTAGTGCCCTCACACGCAGCCACGACGTTCCTTCTACTCGTGTCCCTCCTTGCCTCAAAACCCTCCACTGGAAAAGGCCACGTCCTCACAAAGGCCCAGAAGTTACCTTCCCGACTGGCTCACCTCCACATTCCCCAGCTTATGCTGTTTCAACCCCACTGGCCTCCACATTGCTCCTCAATCACAATAGGTACACTCTGGCCCCGGGGCCTTGGAACCTGCTTTGCGCAGTCCTGAATTCTCCTCCCACCTATGTCTCCATGGATCACTTCCTCATCTCTTTCAGATCTTTGTTCCAAAAAGACTTTCTCTGACCATCCTACGGGAAACTACAACTGCTACCTCCGTTACATAGTCCTTCCACTGTGCTTCCTGGCCCTGTCTTCCTGTTTGGGCAGGAGGAAGTGGGAGGAGATGCAGGCAGGGAAAGAAATGTATCGGTAACACAACAGAGAGGACCTACAGGAACTGACAATGACAGTGAGCCAGCAACTGCAGAGTACGACACCTTCCACCCTGTACACCTGGTACTCTTAAAAGAAGATACAAGTGCTGTAAAGATAAATGATTTTCTGTATCTACTTAAGAAATAATCTGTTAAATTTCCCTTAAATAAATATATAAAATTTACCTATAAGAAAATCTTCCCAAGTAAAGATTGTTAAATACAGGTGCGTACTCCGCTTTATAAAATAAATACGGTCCTGAAGAGTGGAGTGTACGTTTAATCTCTGAATACCAGATGGCGTTTTGGATTCATTGCAAGAGTTTATTACTCGAAGGACCCCTACAGGAGCCCCAGTGTGGAGTAAGTCATCGGTACCTACTTTAACTCCATGGATAAAATGGATTTTCATGTATTCAAATCACATAATTTCAGGGTGTCGAATAAGCTAGGTGTCCACGTGCATTTTCAGAGAAGTTTTAAGGACAAGAGTCATAAGATTTTTGACCAGCGGGGACAGACAAGTGTAATCTGCTTCATCCACAGAGGCAGGGAGTTCGAACAGTGAGCTTCCCTGTCTTGGGCCGGAGTTGGCGCCAGAGGACTGGATACAACAGAATCCCTCTGAGCGCACCTGCCTGTGGGCCCCGCTCCCTGCCAGCAGCGGGGATGTTGCAAAGTGGATCAAATCAGCCTCAGAGCCGGCGCCACTTTCCATTCCATTCAAAGGGAATCACAGTTTAGGTCTTAATTAAACACACACCCCAACAGAATCTCATGTCGTTCTTTTTTCCTGGCTGGTAACCTGTGGTATATTGACCTGCAGAGAAAGAGCTGGTTGTCTTTAAAAAGAGTTCTCTGATTTCCTTTGAAATGAACCTTGAAAGAAAATGGATGCGCATCTGACATAATTTCCCTCGATTTCTAAGGCTGTGGAAAGCAGTGCCTTGAAGCGAATGTGCAGGTGGTTAGAGGGAGGTTCTTAAATTACAGCTCCCCACCCTCCTTCCGGAAATACGGAACCGTCATTAATTTCCAGATAATAGTAAATCGCCACACGGGGGGATAACGCCAGCGACCTGCGCAACATCATCCACGCCAGGCCCTGGGGCTACTCTGCGTTCCAGAGAAGAGGATCGACTGCTGTTCTTAAACCATCCCACCAAAACATCAGCGGCCAATGCCATCCCTGCGACATCAGGGGCAGGAGTGAAATCACGCACTTTGCAGAGGAGAGGGTCCAGTCCACGCAGAGGAGGAAGAGCTGGACCCACCGGGAGGAACGTAAGTGCCTGTGAGGACTAGGCCTGTGGGAAAGAGTCCGTACTAACGCGTGAATCACGCTGGACACGAGGACAGAAAGAACAGGGTAGGGGGCCGTGGGAGTGCGCGGTGTGCCTGCCCGTGTTGCACACTCAGATCAAAACAATAAAATAGGAAAAGTAAGGCAAACAAACAAAACTCCACTGTGCTAGCATAAATGAATAAATATGTAAGGAAGCACATGGGGTGGATAGTGTCTTGCGTGGACACTTTGAATCTGGTGTAAGATCTATGAGAGGTAGGATGATGAGCCACCTCTCTGAAAACAAATAAACCCTGATCTGTATCCTTTGCCCATTTCCATGGTGTAAATACTTCCACCATGGCCAATTTCAGGCTAGTCATGGTTTAATAACTGGCAAAATTCCTGAATGCTCAATAATTAGCTTTCTTAAGCTCACAGAAGCAAGTTCTAGAGCACCACTGGCCCTGGTTCTATGCCAACAATTTATCGTCCGATCTCATTTTCCCATCTTCCCAATGAAAATTAAACATTAAAAAGTGAGGCTTGAATTTTAGACAACTGTTTAAACACTGAGACTCAAGTCTAAAGAAACCTATCAGGTTTGGGCGTTCGAGCGCCTTTGAAACATGCATACCTATGATGGAATTCCATACAATAGGGGTTTGCAAAATGTTATCTGGGAAGATTTGCCTGTCCCCCACAATCCTTTCTGGGCACCAGGGAGGTCAAACGTATTTTTATAATAATTCTAAGATGCCGCTTGTCTTTTCCCTCTTATTCTCTCACGAGGACACAGCAGAGTTTTTCGTGGCTACACGATGTGAGAGACATTCCAACAGATTAATTGCAGGCACGGGTGTCAGACTCTGCCTTCTACTAAGCCACACATCAAAGAGATCTGCAGAAACGTAACACAATGCCACTCTTCCTGATACTTGTTGTTCTGTAAGATGTAATCATTTTTCGCAGATGTCATTTATGTTCATAGAAAGTGGGCTTGTTTTAATATGAATCAATAATTTAAAAATTCCTCAGATTTCATTGCTATTATAGTAAATATGGATAGCTTTCACGCTTAAGTGAAAACTCTTAGGGGTCCTTAATAATCATTGAGAGTGTAACAGGGTTGGTTCTGAGACCAGCAAGTTGGAGAAACACTACCGTACAGTAACACATGTCCAATGAACGCATTCGCTAGAGACGAGGTTTGAATTCTCCTGCCTACAGCCGTCTCACCCTGCTGCAGCGGGCATCCCGTTGGAAGGCAGTTATGAACGTGCCCCCCCTTGCTCATTCGGCTACAGGAAGCAGCACTGTCCCAGGCCCAGGGCCAGTGTGAGAATGCTTCCTGAAGACACGAACAGGAGCGGGAAGAGCATAAAGTCACCTCAGTCACCTAAGGATCCCAGGAACGCTCCCTCATCTGGAAGGGCAGCCCTTGGTGGGGACCAGCAGGGGCCCTGGCCTCCCCCTGGCATCCACAGCCTCATCTTTGTGCATGGATTGCCATCTCTAGGACAAAGCATCTCTGCGCAGGTCACCTCTGCATGGGTAGACCCAGCCAAAGGCATACTGGTAACGGATACTGGACCATTCTACAAAAGTCTTCAGTGACTACCTCTGGATACACGCGGTGTCGTTGAGACATTCGCCTGCCTAGAGAAGTGGAACTGCGTCTGGTCTAGGCCGATGGGTGAACGATTGGCGGTGAATTTATCGGGGCTGTACTCACACTACGCTGTCTACGATAATCACCTGCTTATTCAGAGTCACGCGTGTGCCTTAATGGATGTTCATCCTTACCACCATCAAAGAAAACATACCTCAGTTCAGAAGTATTGTGAACAGCGGTCAGATTTTTTTCCAAAGTCAGAGTCGCCCAAAAGGCGTATAGGGTTTTACTTGCGGCGACCAAGAAAGGGATAGATGGAAACAGGTGCATGCTGGGAAAAACAGCTCCCCCGATTCTTTACGTCCACATGGAGGGCCTCCAGGCCTCTTGAGCCAGCACCTCTACCTGCTGCACCAGGGGGCAGTGACCAAGTCCCTTAAGCCATGGGCAACGGCCAGTGGCTCCTGGTTCCTGCTTCTCGGTGGGGTGGAGCTGATCTAGAAAATCTGGGAGCACGCGGCAAGGGTTCTCTTTTCTCCCCTCCTTGTGGCAGGTGAGCGTGGGGCTGTGATATTCACCGATGACACACGTACACACTGTGAAGATTCCAGTTTCCCTCGACGGCCTGCCCCAGGTCTAGGCGGGTGGGGCAGGGGCCGGGAGGGTAAACGGCATTCCAATTGCAGAGCAAAGCTGTGCTCCCCAAGCAGCTGAGTCCAAAGAGGGCACGGAGAGGTCCACCTGCTAGGCTCCCACGCTCACATCTCCTGTCGGCTCCAGACTCAAAGACATGAAGGCAGGAACGTCATTTGTGAAGCTGTTAGAACCTCAGATGAAGGACAGGTGGGGGTAGCTAGCAAATGATTGGATGTGGCAGACCCTTCTGCGTGGCGTGGGCCCAGCTCCTGCTCGGAGATGCACAGGACCCACGCCCACAGATAGGTTCCCTTGTGGGTAGTCAGATTTGCAATATACCTAGGCTCTTTGGAAGCTTGCTCTTTGCTAAAACCCCCTCACCCTGCAAGTACCTTGCAGGGACCAGTGTAACCGGCTGCCTATGCATTTGCTAATATCCTTCTTCTGTGAGGTAATGAGGGGCCTTGGCTCCTTTGTTGTAACCTGGGGATAATGAAGGAGAACCATCTTGGAATGTGAGGAGATATTTAGAATAAAGGCCTGTCATGGCAGAGGCCGCGGCTTTTGCTCCTCTAGAGAGAAAAGCCATGCTGCCGTCCTTATTCCTCCACCAGACTTGGCAGTCTGTGTGTATATTTTAATTCATCCATAATGACATGGACACTGCTGGCCAGTGTCCACCTCAGCTGGCGCCTGAACAGCGACCCTTCTGCATGGTGTGGGCCCAGCTCCCACTCGGAGATGTACAGGACCCACGCCCACAGATAGGTTCTGCCACAATTGGGCAGCCCATGCCGAGGCAGGTCAAGATTCAGTGCTGCCGCCATCTTCCTGCCCCGTGTTATACACCTGCTCCTTCTTTCACTTAGCCCGTGAGACCCAGGGCACGTTGTTGGTCAGTATCCGCCTTTATTTTCTCACCAGTCAAATCAAGGAAAGTAATCCCACATCGCAGCACTGCTCTGAGGATGAGAAGACAAAGCGCCGCTCGGCAGCGTGCGGGCCGTTAGGAGGCACTGGGTGAGCGCTCTGCTCTTCCTTACACTCAGGACAATTTGTAATCGCAAAGCGATTCTTGTATCTGCGTCTTGCTCTCTCCCGCCCCACTCGCCACTCCAGGAGGGCAGAGCCCCGCGGCGGTTTTGTTTCTTCCCTGTCTACCCGGAGACTAGCCACAGGACTCGGCAGGGAATGAAGGCTTTGTACGTTTTGAATAAATGACTTAATGAATGGGAGTTATTATTTACTATCCCGTGAATTGCCTTAATGGATAATTTCATAATAGCTGTTTCTCTACAGCCTTGAGCACTGACACCTGTGTGCATGTTTACAGGAGGAACATGTCCGGATTCAAATGCAGGCTGATTTCTAAACACACATAACCAGCACCAGGCGCCCAGCTACCACCTTTCTGCCAGCCATTAGCCTTTGTCCCCTCCATGCCCAGGGGACAGGAAAGTGTCATTACGGCTAGAGGAGATAATCCTTGTTTGCCTTGGTGTTAAATCAGCACAAACAGCATGGACACTCTTTCAGTCTGTAATTAGATGCAAAAAGATCAAAGCCAAAGCTAACAGCGCACACGGCTCCAGTAAACGGTGTTTCTAACTGATGGGGGAGGGGGGTCGCGGGAGGAATCTCTGTGGAGTGTTTGCTTCGGGAGAAGAAAACGCTTGTCACTAAAGCTTCAAAGCAAGTTCTGATATCTCCAGCCAGAGCGGCCCCTCCTCGGTCGTGCATTTCCAGCCATTTAGAAATAAGTACTAAGTGTGCCCACTGCCCCACGGGAGGTCTCGAATGGCCCTCCGGGGTTCGCTGGTGTTTGATCTTTGCATCTGCCATGACCCGGGCACCAAGGTGCTTCTTTCCAGGTATTGCAATGCCCCTGGACACATCAAAATGCCTCATGCGGGTCCCGGGTTCAAATCCTGGAGCCGGGACTGCAGTGAGATGAAGGAGGCACTCCCCTTGGGTGTGAGATAGAACAGGGGGCCAAAACAAGTCAGTGATCAAGATAAATAATATTTTAATACAGTTTTAAAAAATAAACATGATGCAAAAACAATCCATGAGGTACAAAATGTCAGCATTTGAAACGAAGACAGTATTGGATATGTCAGGACTGGGGGTGGCAAGGCTAAACCCACACCGCACCCAGAGGGTTGGATCTGATCTTGATTTCAATTTTTGGTATTCTGATGACCAAGGCAAAGCTTTGAAAAAACCCAAGGCTCAGGTTGGGAGAGGACATCACAGCCACCACTGGCCAAGGGACTCCGCATTCTAAAGGTCAGGAACCTGGCCGTATGCAGGAAAATCCTTTACAAGGGCTCATTGCCTTTGACCTCTTAGTAGAACCTCTAGCAATTTATTGTAAGGGAAGGCCTAGAAACATACACAAAGATTATGCACAGTGACACTTATCTCAGTGTTATTTACAGAAAAGCAAAATCTGGGAACCACCTTAGTGTCCAGCTATAAAGAAGCGGTCAGCTACATGCTGACCCAGCCTCACGATGGTGTGTTACAGGCGTGTGACTAAATTTGACACCGCTCCTTTTCCATTTATAGGACTTAGGAAGTGGAAAAGGAGAGGTTGAATAAAGTATTAAATAAATGTCTGTTTCTATTCGTGGAACAAGAAAAAAACGTTTAAGTCTTGCTCATTTCTAACGTGTCGTGACTTAACCTCAGTTTTACTCACTATCTGAAAGTACAGACTGTGGAAAGTTCAAAGCCATCCGACTGGACCGTCCTCCTTTGAAGATCAAGTCCATGATTTCTTCTTCAGAGGACGGGTGTGATAAGTGAATCCTGCCATGTCCTGCGCAAGGTGTGTAGGTCAGCACTATTCTACTTGTTTACGGGGAGAAAGAATAACAGCGAAGAAGTCATTTCCAGTGATGCTTGGAAAATAATGAAAACAAAACAAAACAAAATAGTGAAATGGCAAAGAAACCTCACATTTAATAAAAGAGGTGAGTGTTTCAAAAGGAAAAATGTCAAAAGATGGCTCAACCTGTCTTCCCCAGACCCTTCCACTCCCAACCTTTCTCCTTCTTCAGAAGCAACAGCCCACAGAACAAACGCTCAAAGCTGCTTTCTTGGGTTTTCTATTAAAAGTTTAGCTTGCAACACACCCAAACGTGGGCTCTCATCTCTCGAGAAAACAGATGGATGGAGCCCCCACGGGGTGGGGGGGAGGACAGGTTGGTGGCTCAGGAGAGGGCCGTTCATTTCCCTCTGTGACGGGAGACCGACCGCAGTGACAGCTGCCCCCCTGCCGCCCCTGTGGCTGCAGACGTTTGGGACACTGCACCAAAAGTGATGCCTTCACTTTCCCAACTGTGTCATCTTCACGGGGACTCACACCACTCTGAGTGGCGTTTACTGCTGCAGCGGAACGATGGCTTCCCAAATTACTTCGGCGCACACTGAATTGAACCCAGGTCTGTTGGGTTACGGGACAACATCTTGGCTTGAGTGAAGGCTGTCATTCGAGGAGGCCCCTGGACTGTGAGTCAGTTATTCCCTCCTCATATTCAGGGGCGTGAATTTCATCCAAATCTCCATCTCTCCCTTCTGCCTGAAATGCCTTCATCTCCTGCACTCCCAAACATGTCCTTATATCCCAAACTAAGACCGAAGAATGGTACAGATTCTGGAAGACAGCAATTAATACAAATAAAATTCCAAGAAAAAGACGAAGGAGCGAAGACAGCCGACTTCAGGGTACCACGTGTGGCTTTCAGCCCCAAGGCCACACTGAGACAGGAAAGGTCTGGCAGCCGAATTGGACTGTGCACTGGGGCTGTTCTCTATTACCCACTTGAGTTGAGCAGTTCTTGACCCCCCTCCTCTGTACGAGCCCTGGGCACTTCCTTCTGCACCCCATTCTCCCGAAGTCTGCTCGATGCCTTCTTTAGTACACTGCAACACGTTTCTATCTTTACAGAGCACCTAACTTGGTAAAATACCTCCCTATCCATGGTCACACTTTTTATCTTCACACGGTCACTGCACACTTTGGATGGGAGTGTGTGCCCATACTGGCACCAGCGCCTGCCAGTCAAAGTATCAGGTGCCTCCCTCACTGTACTCTTGAGGCTGCTGGCTAAAATAATGGCATCCCCATTTTTGCAGACACGAACCCTGGCCCCGGAGATCCAAGGATGTGTCAGGAAGTCACACTGGAAGTTGGTAGTTGGACTGACCCGCAGCTTGGTCTCCCCAGCCCCTCTCCGCGCTGTCCCCATGAGTCTGAGGTGTCAGGAGCTCAGAAACAATAGGAGAGAAGTTTCCCTTCTGAACAAACTTGCTCCCCCCAAATCCCCTGTACCAGGTCAGACCAGAAACAGTGTCTGAGGAAGTCACACATTCGGAATGCCTGCCCTTAAAAACCTCAGGGGGAAACGGCAAAAACCCACCCACGGCTGTTCCGCAGCAGCCCCAGCGGTCGCAGAGGGCACCCATGCCTGCCGTGGGTCTGACCCAGCTGAAGGGGACCCAGGGGCACAGCATGCAGGTTACACGCAGCAGCTCCTGGATCCAGGGTCTTGGTTCTAATCCTCCCTCCAGACCTTACTGGGTGTTGCTGCCACTTCCTCTATTGTCCAATCGTAACATGGGAAAAACTGAACACGTAACTTCATTGGGCAGTTCATCAGATTAAATAAATAAAAGTGCTTAGAACAGATCCTGGCACTTGGTATTAGTGAGAACACCATGATTAAATGAAAGGAGAGAGGAGCAACGTACCAGGGCCAGGAACCTCACTGGGCCTTCGTAGACCGAGCGAGTTAGCGTGAAAGGGAATTAATTATGAGGTGAACGTATGCTGGGGCTTTGTCCTTGGTGCCCATACACAAGGGCCCCTTTCAGAGCAGCCAGGCCGGCCCGGGTGGGGATGCTGGGAGGGGAGGGCTCGCTGACCTGCAGGGCGCTGCCAGGCTCTGCCAGCTGCTCCAGGGCAACCGGGGCCCAGTGCCAACCGGCCCTCTCATCCAAGTCACCGCGTCTTTCCAAGGCCCCTAAACTAGAGAGCTTGGTGCCAGCCCAGCTCACCAGAGTTCTCAGCTGCTAAAATCAAATGGTACGCACGCCATCTGCTCCCTAGAGAGAGAAAGACACAGAGACTGGGAGGTGGAGGAAGGGAAAGGGAACGAGGAAGGAAGGAAAAGAGAAAAGCGAGAACTTTACTTTTAAAAAAAATTAAATTAAAAAGAAATACCTATTACAGGCATTTGGGAGCTGAGAATGTGTTATCAGTCAAGATGCAAAACTAACTTCTAAGGGCCAACTGGGCTCCTCGTTCCTCACCTAACCCAACACCACCTACCCTGCCCCCAAGATGAACTGGGCAAGGGGAGGGTGCACCTAGCAAGTGAAAGGAACACAGGTGTGTGAAGAAAAGCTTCAATAGCAAATACCAATGATGCCACCAGGAGCTCTATGGCCCCTGAATGAGCCAGACAGCTGGGTGTTTTATCTTTAAAAAAATGTCTCATTAAAAAAAAAAAAAAGTAACCCAGGACTGTCGGTAGGTGTTCAGTTGTAGCGCAGGTGAGGCCGAGCACGATCAGAATATGAATCAAGTATCCGAATAGGATGTGCAGCATTTTACTTTGAAAAGTAAATTCAGCAAAATAATGTACTAAATTAAGGTCAAAGTATATGCTGATGAATTACATATAATTATACATAAATTATACATAACATACAGATTTATGTATCTAAGCATGGTTATACCATGAAGCATGTCCCATATTACACATTTTAATAGTATGTTTTCCACATCTGCATATATGCAATCTAAAATATATTACAAAAAACGTATGTACAATATGTTTATATACATAGATGAACCAGGCTCACGCTGAACCCGTGGGAGACTAAGGGTGGTCCATAGGATAATAAATATTAATGAGATACATTTTTTTCCTCTTGGAAAGAGGTTTTCGCTACTGGCTATGTATACATGCTCACTGTAGAAATTAAGAAAAACAAAACAAAATAAAAAAGAAAATTTTCTACTATCTCATTATTCTGAGATCACATCTGTGAACATATCTGTGTATTACCTTCTGGTTTTTTTTTCTTTTTATTTACCAATTTATCATGGACACACGTCCGTGTCAGCAAACACAGATCTACCTAATTGTGTTTAATGGTTCTGGAGTGTTCCCACTCAAGGGATAAGTCAGAATTCATTAATGCAGTCAAATCATATTGGATTTGAACGTAGTTTCCAGTTTTTCACTGTTATGAGCAAGAGTTAAGGTGTAAAACCCTATCCAACCCTATCCCTGAGCTCTGTCCAGCAGGGACAAGTAGAAGGAGAGGTCAGGTGGAAAACAGTGTGGAGAATGTACCATCTGTCTTATCCCCAAGCCCAAGACCCGCGCGGGGCTCTGAGCTCGCTTCTATCCGGCCTGAAGGCAGGGCAGAGGCAGGAACAGAGGGCAGGACACTAAGAACATGATGACTCGCCTTAAATTCTAGCTGCAGGCTCCTTTTTTGGAGCTTCCAGTAAGGAATTCTTTCCTGATGCCTCTGTCAAATGCCTCCAGCTGCAGAAATGGTCAGTTTGCCTTTAATAACTACCTTCCAAGCACCTGCTTTACGCAGGTGAACAACACAGACTCGGGCTCAGCCCTCCTGTGGCTTATAACCGAGCGCAGGAGTAATCAGATAAATCAATAAAGTTGACGATCCTGTGATACGTTCTGGGGGTAGGGGAATCTCTGGTGGTGGGCTCCAGGACGGCCACCGTGAGAGGTGACATTCAAGCTAAGAGCAGAGAATGAGAAGCAGCAGCTGTGCGAGGCACCAGAGAGAGAGCCCTCCACACATGGACACGATGTGAGCCAAGGCCTAGGTGGGAGAGTCCCGCCCACCTGCCTGAGGGCCCGTGTGGCTGGGCGAGATGGGGGGTGGGGGAGGGGCAGGAGGGAGGCCAACTCATCCTGGTTTGCCTGGGACTTCCCCAGCTTTAAAATCACAAGTCTCATAAATAAATAAATAAATAAATAAATAAATAAATAAATAAATAAATAAATAAATGATTGGAAGTCTCATGTCCTTGGAACCCTTCGTTCCTGGACAAAGTGAATATTAGCCATTTGTTTCAGCACGGTTTTGAACTCAGAGATTTACGAGTTGTGGAAGAGAGTGTGGATTTATTCCAGACTCAGCGGGGAGCAGTTAGAGTTTGCAGCAACGTGAAGTGGTGAGTACCAGCACCAATGGCTCAAGACAAAAATACGGGAATCGTTCTCAGATCGTTTCTTACCCTTTCCCTGCATCAGCCAATGCTGTCTCCCCGCGCTCTCTCAGACCCACTCAGTTCCTTCTCAGTGAGCATGCCGCTGGTCCAAAGCCCCACAGGATGTTGATGGGAAGGGCAGGCTCTGGAGCCAGACTACCCAGGTTCGCATCCTGGCTCGGCCACCTACTGGCTGGGAGACCCCAGGAGCCTACTTCACCTCTCTGTCCACTAATTTCCTCATCTGTCGTGGTGAAGATGGAGCAAATCGACGTGGGCGAAGTGTGTAGACCAGTGCCTGGAACATCACAAAGTACCTTTGCCCCAAACCCTCCACGGCTCCCCCTGCTGCTCAGGGAAAGAGCCAGAGCCCTTCGAAGCCATTCTGATTTATTCTCTAAGACTCTCACCCTGGCTCTCCCTACTCCAACCACATAGGTCTCCTGGTTGCTCCTTGAAGAGTGGAGACACCCTCCTGACTCAGGGCCCTGACACCTGCTGTTCCTTTTGTCTGGAACTTTCTTCCCTTTTATACCTGTGCGGCTCATCTGCTCCTTCACTTCCCTGAGGCCTTTCCTGACCATCCTCTGTGGACGCATCCACTCTCCATCCCTGCAGCTCTTGAGCCTCCAACTCTGCCTTCTTTCTCCCTGCAGCACACGCCACCTGACACATTAGGCATTTCCTTGTTTCAGGAGTTCTTTTGTGTCTCCCCTAACCAGGCTTCGAGCTCCAGGAGGACCGGGACCTAGTTTTGTTCACTGTTGATCCCATGATGCCTCACTGTGCCTAACATCCAGTGGCAGGAATGCACCGAACTCTGGTGGCATCGACGAGTGGATAATGGCGGGTCCCTGCTCCAGTTTCCTGGATGCAATATTCTGTGTTATCTCTCTGAGGATACTAATTATCCTTCTTGTAACATCTGCTCCCATTTCTCTGCTAACCATTTTCTCAGATGAGTTTTTCCATGTATTGAGTCTCTCATTCAATAATTTGTCTCAACTTGGTTTTTAACTGTTCGGTGATTTTTTTTTAATCATGAGGCATTTTTGTAATTGAAATCCCTAAAAGATAATTCTCTAGTTTTGCTGAGATGGCCCACTCTGGGCAGGCCAGTGTCCCCCCACCGTCTTGGCTCAGGGCCTCAGGGACTGAGCCTAGGGAACACTTGGGCATGGACAAGGGGCTGCCAGCCACACAGGGTAAAACCAAGTGTGTAGGTCCCCAGAAGCCCAGACAGGAGAAGGGAGTAGGATGAGTGACACTAAATGAGACTAGTCACTTGGCTCTGGAGGAAGAAAACTGTCCACAACGGTGAATTTAAAAAACCAGGCTTATCAATGAATTATAAGCATTTCATTACTGTGAAGAAATTCAGATGTGCTTACAGAAGAAAATTCCTCTTTTCCTCTACAAGAAATTGTTTTTGTAGAAAATTTCTATAAGAAATAATGAGTTCTTTCCCAACAGGTTGATCCCTTTGGCCAAAATGCATTTCCCAGCCAATGGTGCCAACAGCTTAATTTTGTTTGACTGAAATAAAAATTACACTCAAAAGCGCCAACAAAACCCGAGAGGGGCTGGCGCGAGAGGAGCATGACTGTCCTGAGCTAGACAGACCAAGTGCGAGATCACTTACCTCTGAACCTCTGTCCTCAATCAGAACCTCTGTCCTCACCAGACTTCAATGCGGCCCAGCCACCCAAATGCGCCCCTCACGGCAGCACTGGTGGGCATCCTTTCCCCTTCCCGCAGCTCGGCTCCTCCCACACTCCGGGCTTCTCGCCCCTCGGTCTTCTTCCTCCCACTGCTCCGCTGAACTAGCGACAAGGGCCAGCCTCGCGGTCAGGCATGTGGCACTGAATAAACCCCTATGCAAAGACTTGCACTTTCCCTGAGCCGTCCATCCTTCCACATGCAAGCAGGATAATGTACCAACAGCCTTCCTGAGGCCTGGTAGGGGAGTGGGGTCTGGGAGCACAGAGAGCAGTGGGTGTGGAAGGGTTAAGCCTGATTGAGGAGGACGCTCACGCTGCTCAAGGGACCTGGGCCAGGGAGACAGAGCCTGATGGGGAAGAAGGGGTAACCATTGGGGAAGGGACCTTCAATCGGCTCCGCAATCCCACCAAAGGCAGAAGATGGTGGAGGAGGGATGGCAACGAGCTTTGCCACACTGAGCCAGATGCTGGAAGCTGGGAGAGACCCGGCTTGTCCCTCTTGGAGGAGCAGCATGACTCTGCCCAAGGGGGGCAGCAGCTGCTGGTGACCTTTGCTAAATCTCCATTTCCCTTGTTTGTTTGCCCCCACAGGCCTAGTAGATTACCGCCTTTCAGCTGAAACTGATTAAGAAGCCCTAATGATGATATGAAACGCCAAACGCTCCTCCATTCTAAAAATATGCATCCAGCATACTTCCCGGATGAGAGAAGACACGCTTCCCTTTGATTTAGAGTTGGAAGGATGACAGAGCGGAGGCAGTAAGGATGATGAAAAGAAAGGAATAATCCAGGTGACACTTCCCACCACACAGAGAAACCAACAATAGGGAATCAACAAATTATGTGCCCTGCCAGCATCAGCGGCACACACAACCGCGATGCCACCTACAGCAACTGCTGATAAAACACAGCCACCCGGCGTGCCACCCAGGCCCTCACAGCCTCCTTCACTCGTCTTGGATGAAATACAAACCTCTAGGTCCAGCGTCTTAGGCTGTTGCACTTTGGAGAGCAACGCACACACGCACGCACGCACGCACGCACTGGCCTTCAACAGCAATCACTTTTATTGTATTAAATAAAGAAAGAAATACACTCCTACTAAAGCACATTGCGCCTGGTATAAAAACGTCTAGTTTCTTTCTCAATTTGTGACTGCCTCGGCAAGGGTCTATTAGTTGCTCGTGGCTGCCGTGACAGAGCACCACAAGCCAGGTGGCTTGGAGCAATCGCGGTTTGAGGCTCACAGTTCTGGGGGTTAGAAGTCCCAAATGAGGGGGCACCGGGTTCGGTTCCTTCTGCAGGCTCCGAGGGAGAAGCTGCTCTGTGCCCTTCTGGCTCCTGGGAGCCCCGGGCATCCCTTTGGCTTCTGGATGTGTCACTCCAATCCTCCATCTTCCCCTGGCTTTCTCCCTCCAGATCTTCCCATCGTCTCCCCTCTGTGTGTGTCTGTCTCTGTCTCCAAACTTCCCCTTTTTATAAGGACACCAGTCAGGTCAGCTAGGAGCTCACTCTCATGACCTTGCTTGAACCTGATCACCTCTCTGAAGATCTGATGTCCACATAAGGGCATGTCCTGAGGTTCTGGAAGTTAGGACTTAGACATTTCTTTTACAGAGGACACAATTCAACCCACCACAAAGGAGCAGGTCCCTTTTGACACCCATGTCCAGGTTACGCTCTGCGTCACTGTGGGCCTTCGTGAAGGTACTTCAAAAGCTCTGCAAACAGTGATCCAAATTCACTTAAAAATACGCTGAAAACCTTTCACAGAGACACAACTGTGATACACGTCGTAACGAAGGCCAGTGTATATATAGCTTGTGTGTCCAGAATGAAAGTTGTGTTTTTTTAATTTTTGTTCCCCTTGTGCCCCCTCTGTGTGTATATATTATACATATCAGTAACCTTAGTACAATAGGTTACTGATTTAAAACAACTGTCACTTTATAATGATCTTAGAATTCACACCCTGTGCATGACTGCCTAGTGCACAAGTGTATAAGGCTGCACAGGTGTGTCAGCGTGTAGGCAAGAAGGTTCCTAGAGCTTAATTACGAGTGTCCAGATGCCACTGCTCTGGGAGGGCTCTCACTTGGTCCCGTGACCAGCCATGTAAGGGAACACATGGCACATTGACAGGATGACCCTGGGCAGAGAGGACAGTATTTCCATAAAGTCTGGATACCCTATTAGTCAAGGCTGCTCAGGTTGTAAGTGACAGAAACTCATGTCAATCTGGTTGAAGTGGGAAGGGGACTGCTCTGTGGGCTACTCCCTCTGATCCCTCTGATCCTCACTGTACAACTTCCCTGTACAATGTCCTCGATGCTCATGTTGGGGACACCATGCACTGGCTCACTCACACCCATTCATTCCAACACTCCCCAGTCCACTTCCCTGAACTACAAAAAAATGGAAAGCTAAAACTACATTTCCCAGAATCCTCTGTGGCTAAGGTCCTGAATGAGGTGCTAGTGGACAATGATGTAGCCAGGAGAGGGAGGGGACCGACTCTGCTTTCAAGCTGGAGGCAGAAGCACCTGGTTCTTCAGGACGGCTCTGGAGCGGATCCTGGGGTCCAGTCCTCAGTGCGTCATGGGGTGCTGTGTGGGGAGACCCAGTAGCTGTCCACCTTCCATTAACAGTCTTGCAGGGCAGTTAGCTGGTTTCTCCTGGCTCTGTCGCCTCCAAACCTAGTCTTTAAGATGATTCCATGAGCTATCAAAATCCCTAAAAAAGTTTTCAAAGGCCTTTCTACTTAAACTAGAGAGGATTCTGTTGTCTGCTGCCGGTGGCTGAGACTGACGCAGCATGACTCCAACAGGCTGGTAAATACGCAAACGACAGACCCGCGTCTTCAGCCGCAGCTCTCTCTGAAGCCGAAGACGGACAGTGTGCTGTGTCACCCACGGACAACGCCACCCAGATGTCCCACAGGCCACTCAGTCTTCAGAGAGTCCAAACCGAACTCGCAATTCCCCCTTCACATCTGCGATCCTTCTGTTCCTTCCGTCCGATGCTATCATTTTCCTGGCTACCCAGACCAAGATCTGAGACTCATCCGAGACTCGTCTCTCTCTTTCACCCCCAAATTTCAATTAGTGGCAGTCCTACCTCTTCAGCATCCCCTGAAT
This sequence comes from Anoura caudifer, assembly GCA_004027475.1. Taxonomy (NCBI): domain Eukaryota; kingdom Metazoa; phylum Chordata; class Mammalia; order Chiroptera; family Phyllostomidae; genus Anoura; species Anoura caudifer. The sequence continues at coordinate 102,708 of PVKU01005171.1, read as the reverse complement.
GTGCCCCTTCCCCTCTGATCTTCCTGCCCCATGCCAGTGTCTTGCCTAACCATCTGTTGCCAAGAGAAACTGCATCGTGTCTTCAGTCTCTGGCCAGGCAACCCATCCTCCACACTCCCTGCACTGCGATCTTTCAAACAACTAAACGTAATCATGCCATCCCCTTGCTTAGATACATGAATGGTTCCCCCCGCCGTTATTGTGGTTTCAAGCTGGACAAACAGTGTGAAACCAGAAGGTGCGTGTGGCAGAGACTGGCTAAAGACTCTCCAGCCCCTTTTCCCCTCCTCCTGACAACATGGCTGGGCCGCATTGCCCAGGCTCTCTTCCAGGTATAGGGCTTGGCTGTCAGTCAGACCTGACTCCAGACACTGGCTCTGCCAGTGTATCAGTTAGCTCTTGCTGTGTAACAAACTGCCTTGAAACAAATAGCTTAAACCAAGCCATTTAGTACTTCTCACAAGCCTACAGAAGGACTGGTGGCTCTGCTGCCCTGGGCTGAGGCCAGCAGGCATTAGCTGGGCTTGGTCCTGCAGGGGGCACTCCACTGCATCAGCTGGGGGCTGCCTGGTCTATGGTGGCTCAGCAGGGGACTCGTCTCTGCCCCAGGTAGCCTGGCCTCTGCCAGCTGTCTAGCCCAGACTTGTTCTCGCAGCAGAGGTGAGGTTCCTGGAAAGAAAAGATCCACACAAGGCCTCTTGAGGCCTAGGCTCTGGACTAAGCCACCGATTCGCCACATTCTGTTGGCCAAGGCAAATCACCGGCCAGCTGATTCAAGGTGAGAGGAAACAGACTCCAGCTCTCAGTGAGAAAGGCTACAGAGGCAATTTGCAAAGGAGAAAGTAAAGAATTACAGCCATTCTTCGCAATTAAGTGAGTGCAGTTACTGACTAGACGCGTGACCTTAAATAAGTTTTCTCTCTGGGCCCCGTTTCATCACTTGTAAGAGAGGGTTGGTCACACATGACTCACAGACGAGCTGTGGAGGGAAGGAGAAGCCCTCAGCGGGGCGTCTGGCACTCAGTAAGCACTCGGTGGTGCCCGACCACTTTTAGTTGTCCTATCTCCCTGTGGTGATAGCTACCGTGCTTTCAGTGGGTGGGGCGGGGGGTGGGGCAGTGGAGAAGCTCCGGAATCGTCTGCTGAACAAATTAACCAGGCACCTGGCTTGGAGGACCAGCTAGAGCTATGGTCTTGTGCTGACTTGTCGTGTTTCTGGAGCGGGCGCAAGCCCGTGCCTCCCCCACTCGGTCACGGGCCCATTTGAGCCGTCCTGTCCAGGCGTGACAGAGAGCCCCCTTAACGTGTCTCCGACAGCTGTTCACACACAGTGTGCTCTCTGTGCGTGTGCAAGGGCAGAAGAGCACAATTCACATCCCTCTAAGCAAACGGACTGGAGCGGTCTTTCCAAAGGAGAATGTGCATGAAGCTTGCTCATTAGGACATTTCACACCCCCTTTTCCGACAGATCGAAAACCGCTGAGAGTTGCGCTAAGAAGTGTTCTGCTCGTTGGCTGTGTTTCTGTGGTGCATTCACCGCACGGATGGCACTAATGTTCTACACCTCCCTGTGGTGGAAGCTTCCCACTCCGGCTCCGCACTTGGCCGTTTGCCTCGCTCTGGCCCACGGAACAGCAGCAAACTTGATGCAAACGTAGGCTGCAAAAGTGATTCCTCTATTTCTTCTATTTACGGACCCTGTCACCACTATGAAAAGTTTCCAGGATTATCCTGCTGGATTCAGGGATAGGAAAAGCACCCAGAAGAGAGCTGAATCCTGCCAGCCGAAGCCATCTTAGTCCAGCCTGGCCCCAGCGACCACAGTTCGATGAGTGAGGCCAGTCAAGATCAGCCACGCCTGTCCACCCTGGGAGGGTTACCCAGGCGACCCGCTGACTGCAGAAGTAAATGAGGAGTAGTTGTTTCAAACCACTCAGTTTGTTACACGGCGGTAGTTCACTGACACACGCCCAGGCCATGATTCTCATGAGTAATTCTATAAAAACTCTTCTCTTTGTTTTATACTTTAGGAGGGTAAAAAGAGAAGTTCATATCTGTAACCCAAGGCGAGAAGACCCATTCTGAAGCTAACCATTTGGACCGCTAGGCTGGCCAAGGAGACTGTGTGTGTTCCACGCCCACAGGATCACTCGAGCACTCGGAATAGCCAACTTGCTGTCTCACTGCCGAACTGCTCCTCACTGTGATTTACTCAGAGGCCATGGAGCAGAGGAACATGGAAGACTGGCCTGAGTTGGCATCTGAGTAGGAGACTTGGTGGCTCTCCTCACAGGTCAGATTTGAGTGATGACACTTAGCAACGCCATGCCTCAGTTTACCTGGCTGCCCTGCGGGGACTGCGAGAGTTTCATGTGAAGAGCAGGCCCCAAGGGCTCCGTGTAACAATTATTGTTCGAAGCGTATGTCATTTTAGGTAATAATTATGTGGCATACATTTGGTACTCTATCACCTGACTAACAGATGGGAGCCACAGCATCAAAAACAAACAAACAAGCAAACAAAATTATCAGAACTAAAACTCTGCTATTGAATTCCATTATGGAGAAAAAAATATTGACAATAAAATTATCTTTCTAATTATGTCTCATTCAGACTCACATTGGTTTACATTTCCTGAGCACACGCCACCGGAGGAAAAATGCTTTGCTTCTAGAGGATCCATGAAGGTACAGCACGAACCTACATGTGCACAACTGAGAACCGACTATGGGCCAGGTTCCACACAGCAGGATTCCTCACATCTTCCTTTGCGTGTCCAAAATAGGTCTCCGTGTCCCTGCTCGCCCTCTGTCCATCTGACTCATGCCTCGTGCAGCTCACACATCTCTTACACTAGCCTTCGTGTGTGTGTGTGTGTGTGTGTGTCTACAGCCTCTAGCAAGAAGAGACAGGGATCCTGGTTCCTCTGTGTTCAAACCACAGGCAAAGGATCAAAGATTCCCTGCTCTTCAGGGGCTAGTGGGAATTTTTATTTTCCCTAAATTAAATGTAAATTTCCAGGATGAATAATTTGCCTAGATTCTTTTCAACGTCCCAGGGGATCTATCTCCAGTTACCTCCCGGAGCAGCACTAAACACACACCACTAAATTACAGTAAAAATACGTGCAGTAAAGCATGACTGGAAGTCACATTCGCTCTCATGCTCTTGCTCTTACTCCCCCTTCAGATCTCCACTTAAATGTCACAGTCAAAGAAAAAGCATTTGAACTCTTCCCTAAATCTTTAAGGCGAGAATGGCAGTGCCTCGTTATTTGCTACTTATAACAAATAACGTTTATAGTCGACTACGTTTAGAGTCGCTCGCCCCTCCTAAAATACAAGATCCTTGAGGGCCAGGACCCCTTCTTTGGCTCCCGCTCGTGTTGCCCACAGTCTGGCACAGCGCTTGGCCACGCTGGAGAGGCTCGGTAAGTGAGCGGGGAAAATAGTGAGCAGGCAACTAGGGTCTATCTGCAGGATGAACTACGATCCATTGTAGGGCTTCAAGGAAAACGATGCTGAGGCTAGAAGAGCTCCGTGGTCAATGGAAAAGTCAGCCTTGGGCCTCAATGCCGGGGTGGACCCTGACGCTACTGACGCTGGGGTGGACACGTGTTTGGAGGGGCTGCCCCAAGCACCCTAGGAAGTGCAGCAACGTGCCTGGCCTCCGCCCACCGCCTGCCGGTGGCAACACCGCCCCTCCCTGCCAACCCATGGTCAAAAGCATCTCCAGGCATCGCCAAGTGCCCCTGAGGGTAGGGGCAAAACCTCTCTCCTCCTCTTTCAGCTGGAAAACACTCTCCAAAGGGGGACAGTGCAGTTGGGTGCTATTTGGGGAACCACGTATTGGACGGCGTGGAAACAGGACACCGTGAGGAGACTACAACAGTTTAAGGGGAAGTGTAATACCGTTCATGTTCTATTTAAAGATGTTTGACAACCATGTTCTTGGAACCCTAAGCCTTCTAGGAATCTGAGAGGGTAAAGCTTAGCTTTAGAAATGTAATGTGTATTAATTAAAAATTTTAAAAAGCATTTTGCATTATGAGTGCTGGTGTATGTCTGAAGCTAGGTTTTAATCTCCCCCCGCCCCAAATTACACCCTCCCTCTCCCTGTACTTGCTAACCCCTTCAGGAAGCAAATACTCTGGAGTCACCAAGTACAAGGAGGAAATCAATTGCGCTTGCTTTGTGATAGGCTGGATGGAACAATACAAAGAAGGCTATTTTATTACAGCTTAATAGCCAGTTTTCAAAATAGAGGTGATGGTACCCAATCTCTTTATACCTCTCATGGCTGACAGAAAAAGACGGAAAAATGCTGGCAAAGTGCTTTGTAAACTAGTAGAGGGATCTGCAAATATCAGTGGGGCCCTTCTCTGAGTTTCTGTCGTCCCCAGTATGGCTTCATCAGTAGTTGCCACAGGGCACTGTGACGACTGGTCATCTGCCCCCCTGTATCCCGAGTCTCCCTAGGGCAGGGACCTGGAGCTTCAGGCAGCGCCAAGGTCTGTTCTGGGACTCGAGCACCAAGTCCAAGCGTGTGGAATGCTCCATAGATTTATCACTGCCTCCCTCTGCCCAGCATCCACACTCCTTTCACATGGTAACCATGCTTCTTCCCACATCACCTGTGGGCTTGGTGGGACCATCCATCATGCGCACGCCCTCCCATGGCCAAGGTCGAGAAGGGCCCGATGGCCTACGACAGCCCCGTCAGACTCTTGTAAGAATTGGCACCTTGATCAAAGTGACACACAGAAAGAAAATGCTTGGAGCCCGTTTTCCTAACCACAGCGCCCTGGCAAAACTGCTTTCCGGTTCCCGACTCCCTCCATCCCCACAGCTGCCCCCTTTCCTGTCTTGTCCAAGATTCGGTTCTTCAGTTTTTCCTAAATGCTTCCCTAGTTGCTCCCATTACGTGGTGCCTCTGCTGTGTGCACCTGAGCTGGGCTCTGTGGCTGACCAACCCCCAGCTCCCCCCACCCCCTGACCTCCCCTCCCTGACAGGTGCTGTATCACATCCCTGTCACCGCAACTTGGGCCACCGACTATTGGAGTCACTCAAATTCTGCTTAGTTGTCATTTGAGGTGTAAATTGTTAAAATAACCATTTATATCTAAAAAGGTAACATCATGGTTCTATGATGTGAAAAGAAATTCCCTAAATGCTCTTGATCGCCGTGCCGACCAGGAAGGCTGTATCACCAAGGAGCGGACTGGCAGAGACCGGTTCATTCAAACGCTGTCCATATTGAGAGATGCTCCTGTTTTTCAGAATACGGCAATAGGCAGGAGCTCGCTGTGTCTGAATCTTTGCACAGGAAACACTGAAAGCAACTTTGAAAATCTTAGATTTTCCCCTAAAATTCTGCCTTATGGACTTTACAGTGGGGGCAGAGGTCTCAGGAGAGGCTCTTTTTCTCTGTTGACTGACAAAAATGCGCCCAGACACAAGCCTAACAGGGGAGCAGCATTCACACCTTCATCCCCTGCACAGGGAGTGATCACGGGAGCTCTGTGTCTGACGGGCTTGCACCCAAGCCTGGCGATGCCTGCAGGCGGGATTTTATTTATTTATCTTTTAAACTTGGAAAGATCAAAATCGCTGTGGCAGAACGGGAAGTGGGCCTTATGTAAGGAACTGCAGGCTTCAGACCCACTGATTTTAGAGTTTTGCACCTGAGAATGAAAACTCAGCATTGCCTTGCACACTTGCACACAGATTTCTGGAGGGTGTGAGCCAAGATTCCTTGGACCGATCGGCTTTGTAATGAAGTGAACTACATTCTTCAGCGTCCATTTCTTTCTTTCTCCTACAACCTTTAAGGGGTGGAAACCTGAAGGTATGCGTGGACTTAAAAACACTGCAGAGTAATTTTCCTGGGATGAAAACTTTGCCTCTTTGCTCTGGTTTAATTTCAGAGTCTCTTCTCTGCTTGCCACAACAGAGGCAGACGGTGCTAGTCCTGGCTCCAGCCACGCGTCACAGTTCAAAAGAGAATAAGAAAAATCTACCTCCACTTGGGGTCCTCCTCACAGCCACCGCCAGCGCCTGTGACCTTCAGGTGCCCAGCATCCTGCTGGTGCCCCTGTGTGCGAGCGGAGAGCAAGGAGTTCTCTAGGGCTGTCCACAGGGTCAGTCCCGTGGACATGACCGTGAAGCTGACAGCAGCTAGAAAGCACCAGATACCTGCACTAGCAATAAGCACACACCCATCCCCCGAGCCAGGGCTGGCTTCAGAAAGGATGGAAAACGCTAGTAATGGGAGAAATCACCTTGAAGCACACTCTGCAATGAGAACAGGAACTTCCTGATTCCCAAGGTCCCCTTCCTGGCACAAGCTGGCACCCACTGTGCAGAGCTGACCCTCCTATTTGCCAGGAGCCTGGGCCAGGGCTTCCTCTGGAGGACTCTCTGCTCCAAATCACGCTTCCCCATCTGAGGCCAGTCTAGGGAGTGAGAGCAGCCGATCTATCCGTGTTCTATCAGTCTGGTTTGTTATTTTTGTTTTGCCAGAAATTACTCAGAGTATAATCAACCCAGAGGAGGGTTTTTTTTTTTTTTTTTTTAGAACATTCTGGGAAAGAAAAGGAAGCCACCCAAATCGTATTGCGTCTCTGACCGTGGCGGGGCTCTGTCTGCCTGCTGAATGCCAGGTGTGCCTCCTGCCCAATCGCACCCCCGAGTCTCATCCCACATCGCAAGTAAGATTTACTCTGCAAAGGGGGAGAAGACAGAGGCCAAGGCAGGAGGGGTACAAGTTAATGCAGAGGAGAAAGGGAGGGCAGGAGGAAAGGAGGGGACGTGCTGGGGGCTGGGGGGCGGATGGAAGGAGAAAGAGGAAAGCAAAGGGAAAGGAAGAGGCTAAGAGATCGGCAGCGTGGAAGGTAAAGCCGCTTTCGTTGCTTTCCCGCCAACATTTGACTTTGTCAGTTTGTAAACACAGGGTTGCTTAGAGGTGAAGGGTGTGCAGAGTGTGAGAGTGTGTGTGTGGGTGGGTGGGTGTGTGCGCACGTGCGCGTGTGTGTTTAAAGGTTTGATACTTCATTCCTAGAGGCGGACCCCTGGGAAGGCGCACCTGCGGCTCAGCTCACTTAAACCAAACTTCCCCTCTGGTGCCAGACAAGCCGAGGCCTCCTGCACTGCCAGGCCTGGGAAGCCCCGAGGTCAGGGGAACACGGGCCCTTTCGTGTCCACTCGTGCTCCGTGGCCGGCCAGCAGAAGAAACCGCCACAGAGTGTGGCGCGGACGTCTCCGCCTTTGAGTTGGTAGCCAGCCTCGGAGGGGAGAATCTAAATGCCGACAAAGTGATCTGCTTTCCCAAGCATTTGTTCAGCCTTTAATAAGTAATGATCTAAGGTCTTTGGGGGGAAGAAGGAGAAAACTGCCAATAGGAGATTTAATTTGCTGTAATCAACCCCTCTTAGCATGCAGAGGCACACAGTACGAGAGAAAGAATTAATCTCTACCAGAAAGAATCGCCTCTTCGGTGCTATGAATCTAATTGCTTATGAGGCTGAGTTGGCAGTTTGGGTTTACACAGAGCTCTCAGGAACAAGGCTGCAAGCTCAGGTTTCAGATCTGAATGGGACACTGCATTGAACTGGGGCACCTGTGAATGACAAAGGGACTGGAATGCAAATAGAGGCGTTTTCCTGCCTAGACACCCCCTCAACGGAAGCACTTAGGGAGAGAATAAAAAATTGCTGGCCTCTGGCTGCCCGCGTGCAATGTTCTCCTAGATTCCGCTCCCCGGGGCGGGCAGACTGGCGGACCTGCCAATCACCTCCGTCATCCCTGTCACACTCGGGAGATGTGTTTGCTCTGTGCACGCCGTTTGATAATCCTCAGAGTGGAATTTCATAGCCCAGCAATGCTTTTTGTCTTTGACATTCTCCTAGGCAGGATTTATGGCTTCCAAGACAGATGTGACTTGAATCGATTATGGCTTTTCAGCAGTCACTCTGGAAGCGGCGCCCAGGTTCCCCGGAATGCCTTTCGTCTGACTTCATTCACTCGGAAGCCAACGTCAGAGCATTTCATCACACTCCCACACCATCAAGAGTCCTCCAAGCGGGGGGCGGAGGGTAGTGACCTCCGAGTGTGGTCACTACCCTTGAAAAGCTCACACCCTGCAATACTCAAGCCTGTCGGACGTCTACGAATGTTACAAAATGCAGTTGAAAGGAAGGAGCTACATCGCGGTCATATTTACATTCTGCTGCCCTCCCGTTATTGATGAACTTGGAACATGAAATAAGTACAAGCATTCATCTTTGGAATGGAGGCAAGAAGGAATGTCAGAAATGAATGGGAAATAATTGAATTTCCAAAAATGCTCAATAAAGATTCTCATTAAAATGAACCTATCTTGAAACGCCTGCTTCAAAACTGAAAACCACATATCACCCCAGGCCGTCCCCCACACGCTGGGGTTCCTTAGCGTTTTATAACCTTGGCAATGACTCACTGCAGAGAGTGTTTATCTCAGAGGGGCTCTGGGCCTGGGGGCATTCGGTAATGTGATTCCAACTGGCCAGCCAGGGCCTGCACTCATAACCACAGATAATGTTTCAAAAAGTTAGTGGTTTGGGAAGAAAAGAAATGAGCGTGGTATTTTTAGACTGCACTAATCACAGCCCGCCTCATCCTGAACAAGTCTGAGAGACAAGAGGGAGGACTCTGACAAGGACAGGAGGTGGAAAAAACGTTCCCAGGACACCGCACCGCTCTCCTCCCTGGATTTCTGTGATTTTCGTCCCTGTGGAAGAAGCTCCAACCCACCTTCCTTTCAGGGAGCATGACTTAGGGGTACCCGCCACAGCCTACTATGCCTTCTCTACGTGAGGAGATTCTAGCAGGCATGGGTTTGGGATCCAGACGGGAGATAATGAAATGTTCCTCCTCAGTAATCACATCACATTGAATATTTTAGACCCATTAGATTTTAAAAAAGGGGAAAAATTGGATAGAAGTTGTCAAATGAATTCAGGGTTTAGAGGGAGCAAATATTTCCTTAAGCAATGGTAAACACTTTTGCAGCCGGTTCCAGGCACTGCTAGCGCACATGTGAAGAAGAGGGAAAGGATGGATGATTTTATTCCCTTAGATTTTGCAGAACTGGAATTCACACGGTATCTTTGGGGATTTATGTAGATCATTTCCTTGGTTGGGGTGGTAGCCCTAGGACCGGTCCCAGCATGGAGGAGAGCTAATCCTTTCAAGAACAATTTGCTCTCTTTTATTTAGCAAATTATTCTAAATTTCCCTTTCTTCTGAGTTTTAGAACTGGCTGTTGGAGCTTCAGAATCTTTCCGGTTCCTACCAGACAGGCTTGGGGAGGAAGGAGAGGCTGAATGGGCTGTTCATAATAAAGGGGAAGGGAGAGGATGAATAAAATGAAGGGCTTTGCATAATTCAGGCATCTCAACGTAAGGGCTCCGAAACCCCGTGGGGAGGCTTCAGACACGCACAGGTGAGGAGAGGACAAGAGCTTTGCCATTTAGAGTCTTACTGGTACAAGACCCAGGCTTCAGAATTGATTCAAGAAATAAAACATAAAATGCCGCCATGGCAGAAACAAAAGCAAAGAAACCACAGTGCACTATGGGATTCAGAGCGGAACGCAGGAAATCACCAACCATTCCGACCTCGCTGTTACTGAACAGAAAAGCAGCTCAGGAAGAATGCTCCAGGGAAAACTGATACAAAAAGCACCAAACCCAAAGAACATGTCCCGAAACATTCCTAGGTACCGAAGAGGCGGGAATGACAGTCAAATCTAGCTCAGCTTGGCTTCACTAACAGAAAACTAGCAACTCGCTTGAAACACCTGGTGTTTGCCTATCAGCATATCTGGAGAGACCCACCAACAAAACCAGATGGAGTAAATACATTATTTTTAAAATATTTGAATAAAAGAGTGCACAAGGAGAAACCTGGAAGAACAACAACACTTCAACAACAGCATGCAACAAGCTAAATACCTTCCACAATTAATTTATTCCTAGCATTAAACGAAACAAAGAAGACCCCAAACCCAGCCCAGTGCTGATGCACTTCCTGGTGGCACATCACGTGTACCGAAACATCCATTAGTTACTCCGCGATGCTGTCGGGGATAAGTACCGCGCTACTCCAAAGCCTTTGCCAGCGCTGATGCCTGCCAAGTTTGTATGTAAATGGATTTTCACTTTTTCCAAGGCTAATGGGAGATCTGTGAAATTCTCAGAGACAACACATACGTTATTTTTAAGCCCTATTACTTTGACTTCAAATCAAGCTATTTTAATTCTAAATCCCAAATAATACCCTATCACAAATCCAGCATTCCATGTACTCAAAACAGAATGTCTGCTTCTTACAACGGCAGTTTTAAATAAAGACAGTAGTTAAATATTTCTGCATCACTTACGCCACGAAACCACCACCAAGGACCCCACGACCGGCTCTGGGTGCCGCCGGTGGGCTCCGTACCTGGGCGTCCATGAGGAGGTGCCTCATCAAGGTCATGGAGCCCTTCAAGGTCTCCTTCTCAGCGGGCACAAAGGGGTCTTTGTCCTCCTCCAGTGCCTCGGACTTGGCGACAACAAAATGGGATATCTGGTCATTTAGGGTATGCAGTGACTGCACCGCTGCAAAAAAGAGAGAGAAAGAAGGAGAGTGGAATCACAATGGGTGATGTTCAAGGAGGAGTTGGCTGGTAACTGTAAGGCAAAAGCAAGAGTGTGCACGTAAGGCACGGTCCAGGCGGCATCATTTGACCGCAAGCGTCTTCCCCGCATGCTGACAGCTAACACATACTTACTGAACACCTGCCAGGTGGCCAAGCCTACGCGTGGTGCTGGGGGACAGGACCGTGAGCAAAGCCAGACGCAATGCCTACCTTCGCGGAGCGCCCAGTCCTGCTGGGTGGGGAAGCCGAAGAGAAGCAAGGTAGCAAAATACTTCCGTGAAGGTGATTTTGTGGTGAGCATGTTTCTGAAGCACAGAGATGTACAGGGCTCGGGGGGGCATCCCTAGGTGAGATCTCCGTTTGTGGTAACAGAGTTGGCTATTCTAGCTCTAAGCAGATGGCCACTGTCATTACGGTTTATGAAGGGACGGTGGCCGTGTTTTCCAGTCAGTGCCACATGTGAGATGGGAGGATTCGTTCCCTGTAATTCATGTTGCACTTGCTCTGATGGGTTAAAGATTTTAAGACTTCACTTATTTGTGATGCCTGTGGCCCCTTCATCTCCTCCATAGTGCATTCAGTACGAGCAGAGATTTTTTTTAAATCTCTCTGTTTATGGTTATACCCCCAACACCTGGAACAGTGCCTTGCAAATTGAAGGTGCTCCGTGAATATTGTTGAATTAATTTCCTTTTGTCTCCTTGGGTTGACTTTTTCTTTCTTATAGAATTTCTATAATTTTCAGGTGAATTTATTCTTTTCAAACCAAGAATAAGTAATTCTAAGGATCCTCAGGAAAGCCACTGCATAATTCTTTTTATTATTATTATTTAGTTAGTTAGTTTTAGAGAGAGGGGAAGGGAGGGAGAAGGAGAGGGAGAGAAACATCATTGTGTGCTAACCTCTTGCATGCCCCCTACTGGGGACCTGGCCCGCAACCCAGGCATGTGCCCTGACCGGGAATCGAACTGGTGACCTTTTGGTTCAGTCCACTGAGCCACACCAGCCAGCACCCCCCGCCCCCGCACAATTCTGATGGTGAAAAGTAATCCTCAAAAAGTAGTGTGCAATGGAATGACTGAGGACTTCTGCTTCTGGCCAGGAGGCGGGGAAAGTACAGATTAGCCTCTTGCTGTCAGTAATTAGAAAACTGTATGATATCTTAGAAGGGATTACTTCTAGACATAGCACAGGACTGGGATCATTTACAAAAGAGGAAAAAAACAAGTTGAGCTCTATCATCACCAGGTATTCTGGGAAAAAAAAAGAAAACAAAACCCATGTCCAGACTTCATCCAGGGAAGATGAACTCAAGGAGAGCCCAATAATCTCACTGAATTGAGGAGACAGAGATTGAAAAGGGTAAATTTGCCAAAATTTGCAAGACAGAGTGCTGCAGAGGAGGGTGGTAGTTATACCAAAATCCTCAGAAGTCGGCACAGGGGTCCTTTGAATTATCGGCTGAATAGCGATCCTGTGTGTGGGTAAGGGGAAGCCCCAAGTGAGCTGGCAAGAAAGTACTACAGAAGAGGGCGGCACTGTTTGGGGAGCTGCAGGCCACATAATCCCAAGGGCTCTCATGAGTTCACAAGCCATGTTCATGTTCACCAACTGAAGTGCAGGACTTTTGTTAGAACATGGAGCAGGTTCAGTAGCGACCCTAGAGAGGGCAGGCTTTAGATACTAATCTAAATGATTCCAGCAAAAAAGGCTGCTCTAGGTCCATCGAAAGAGTTTAAAAGAAAGCCTTGAAAGGATTGAATTAACCTTCAAGTAACTAAATACCCAGAATAAAATTGAGCATTTTTTTTGGAAGAGTACAACAAAATCTAGCACCCCGAAATATAAAAGTCATAATGTTCGGTATTCAATAAAAATAACCAGACATGTAAAGAAGCAAGAAAGTATGACTCAGACCCTGGAGAAAAATCAGTATATAAAAACAGACCCAGAAATAACAAGCACCAGTATTGGCAAATATGTCTTTTAAGACAGCTATTGTAGACATGTTTTTCATGTTCAAGGTTGTAAAATAAAACATGGCTGTAACGAGAAGAAGAATGGAATATTTAAATCAGAATCAAATGGAACTTCTTGGGATGAAAAATGCCAATATCTAAGATAAAATTTTACTGAATTAAATTAATAGCAGATTAAACAATGCAGAAAAAAAATCAATAAACTTGAAATTATAGTAATAAAACTACGTAGAATGAATGAACAGAGCCTCTTTGACAATGTAAAACTGTCTCGTACACCCAACTGAAGCCTAGGGGTTGGGTTGGGGTAGGAGCAGAAACTCTATTGAAGAAATGAGGCAAAATTCTTTCCACATTTGATGAAATTATAAACCCACAAATCCAAGAAACCCAATAAACGCCAAGCAGGACAAACACAAAGAAAACTACACTATAGCACATTATATTGCTAAAATGAACAACACAGTGAGAGAGAGAAAATCTTAAAATCAGCCGGCAAAAGAAAGGCACATTGTATTGAGAGGAGTAAAGATAAGAATGATGTCAGACTTGTCATCGGAATCTACACAAACCAGAAGATAATCCATGCATTTTCTAAGTACCGAAAGACAAAAGACTAGTCAGCCTAGAATTCTAAAACCAGCAATACTTAAAAAAAAAGAAAAAAGAACAAAGGTGAAATATGGACTTTCTTAGGTAAATAGAAGCTGAGAGAACCCATCACTAGCAGACTTTCATGAAAAGTAATATTCCAGAAATTTCTTTAGGCAGAAGGAAAAGACATTACCGGAAACTTTTATTTACAATGAGGAAAAGGATGCTTGAAAGGGATAATATGTGAATAACAGAAACACACTTTCTCATCTTTTAATTAATTAAAAAAATAGATGGCTTAAGGCAAAAAGTGATGCAGGACTAACTGCTTTAGCCAATTAAACATGCGCAGACACGAGCTACGCCATGTCGAAGCAAAGGCTTTAAGAGGCATCGTGTGGTTGCACCATCATTTCTTTCCTTTTGCCATGAGACCAGCCAGATCTCACAACAAAGACGACATGTACGTGGACAACACACCTTTGCTACCGTAAAGCACCAACGTGTGGGGGGATGTTTGTTACTGCAGCACAGCACTGACTGTTGCACAGTCGCTGGGCTAGGCAGTGACTCCGATAATGGCAAGACTGGGATTCTGTTCACCATGTTTCACTGGTGTCAACAAAGCAGAGGCACTTGGAAACGTTCATCGAATGAACAGGACAGTGGGTTTGAGAGTACAGATTCTGAAGACAGACAGCCTGGGTCTCTGTCCCACCTGCCCCTCTGACTAGCTGTAATTATAGTAAGAATGACAGTTTACTGAGTGCCTGTCATGTGTCAGGGGCTTTAAAAATCTTTGTGCAGAATGGCCAGTCACAAAGAATGTAGGTCCTGGGGTCAGAAGCCTGAGTTCAAGCCCAGCTCTGCCATTCACTATCTGGGAGGCATGATACAAGTTACTTTACGTCCCACAGTGCCTGGCGTGTTATAAGTTCAATACATGCTAGCTGCTGTGATTGGTAGACATCTGTCACAGATGAGAAATTTGAAGCTCAGAGAGGCTCCCCCAACAGGGAAGATGAGACCCATGGCCATGAGTCTCCAATGGATCTCGTCCCCGTGCCACACTACTGACCCAGAATAATGTCCACGCAGAGACCGCACAAACGGGGTGTTAGAGCACCCGCTCCAGCCAAGGGGGCATGACAACAGTAAGGACAGGGCAGAGGACATGTCCAGGTCTGGGGGTGGGGGTGGGGGGGTGCAAGTATGAAACCAGCACGTAGCCACATGCCTGGCACACGGCAAACAGCGCGTGTACTGGAAGTGGCTGAGATTTGAAACCTTTCACTGCCGCTTTTCCACCCACATTTCTCGAACCTCTTCTGTCCACTTCCTACTTTCTTCATTGACAATAATTACTATTAATAATGCAGCAAACATCTAGATTGTGTCACACGTTTAGGAAGCATTACCTCATTTAATCACCCCAACAACTCTATTAAAGGAAGTGCCACGAGGCCCCGGCCGGGCGGCTCAGTTGGTCAGAGCGTCGTCCCAACGTGCCGAGGTTGCGGGTTTGATCCTGGTTGGCACGCCCAGAAGGGTCAACTAGTAAACGCATAAATACGTGGACCCGCAGATCGATGTTTGCTCTCTCTTCCTGTCTCTCTCTAAAATCAATCCATAAAATTAAAAAGAAAAGAAAAGGAAGTGCCATGACGACCACTCCTGTTTCACAAGTGAAGACGCTCAGATCGAGCAGCTTGCCCAGGATGGGGCTCTGAGCCAGGGAGAGCGCCAGGGTCCGCACCCAGGCAGAGCCCCCGCACATCAGCACCACACTCTGCGCGCCCCCTGACCCTCCCACCCATTCCATGCAGAGCGACCCTAGGCGTCCAGTGCCAGACCATCCACCCGGTCACCCCTGTACTTTTGCACGTGGGGAAACCGAGGTCATGAAAGATGACTCAGCCCCCTGAGACGCGGTGGCCTCCCTTTGAGAGCATCGGCCCCAAAGCCAGAAGCCAGTGGGCCTGGGTCTCAGGCCTGTCTGCCCCTCCAGGGAGCCGTGCCACCTGCTGAGTTAACTGTTCTGTTGCTGGGCCTCAAGTCCTTAACTTACTGCTATTAACTAGTTGCTATGTTTGCAGTTAAGGTTCGTTATTAACGTCTTGTTATGTAAATAAGCCAAAGATGGTCTCTGAGTGTTGGCTGGTAGGTTGTTTATTTCTCCACTGCAGATTGAGACACGTTAGCTCAAAAGCCTACCAGAGCCAAACAAATTTTCACACATTGTTTCAAATATAGCCCAGATAAGCGGATTTTTAGCTATTTAGAGCCTTTCTGCTTTGCACGCTCCACAAAGCTGTGCCCAACATCTGCTAGCCACAGATAAGATGAGCCCTGGGAAGCAAAGACCCCAGGCCACTGGCTGCTCTCTGACCAGGAGACTCCCCACTGGGCTGCTGGCTGACATCACCCGGACACCTAAGTCCCCTCCAGGCTCCCTCTGTCCCGCAGGGGTTCCCTTGCCTGGTCACCTTCTCAGTGTCTGCCCCTTGTAGTTCGGCATAGTTGCCTGCTGTGATGGGCTTCCCCATCAGCAAATAGGGTCACTGTGCCCCCCTCCAGGAAAGCCTGTGTGTGGTACTGCCACCTAGTGGTCATATATTTTCCTTTGAAGAGCCCCCAGACCCCTTGACTCCTCCCTACATCACCCATTTGTCCGTTGATCTCCGATCCCATTACAACTGTTCCATTGCTTCACCCACAATGAAAACTAAGTAAGTGCACGTTGAATAACTGGGAGCGATGAGACCAGGGAGTTCTCCCGTGTGTCCTTACATATCTGTCCGGTTGGCTCTACCTCCCTCTCCTCCTAATAAAAAACTCTCTTTCCCTTCTGCAGAAACACCCATCCCCACGTGTGGTTCACGTAGGGCCAAGCCCCCTCCCAGGTCACAGAGGTGGGCACAGAGTCTAGGCCTGGCCAAACCAAAGATTTGTCTCCCTGGCAACAGTGGTTGGTTTAGGAGAGGGCATGTGGCCCAAACGCAGCCACCACGATTGAATCCCAGGACCATTTGCCAGAGCTTCGTCGCCCGGATTGCTAACCAGGCGGCTCTGCAGCTTTGCTGGGGGCCTTTGTACCCATCCTCCGAGGAGCCTTGCCTGAAAACAAGACCTCTGAGGCGAGAGGCAAATATCACTGGCAGGCAGGGAGAGAGGTTCTTGTCCGGATTGGGACAGCACCGGGGTCAGCCCCAGGCTTCCCGGGTAGGTGGGTCAGCAACTCCCCTTCTTTTCAGAAGCCCGCCTGGCTTGGGTTTCCGCCTGTGGAGACGAGAAGCCCTGATGGCAGCAGGTGCCTGTACTTTTTCTTCCAGGCAGTGGTGCTGCACGTGATTACTTCTTCAGTGTCCGCCCCCCTCTGGGGCAGATCGAAAGTGATCTGAACCTTGGTCTGCTCCTTCCGCTGAGAGGGAGAATGTAACCCCCTTCCCTCTGAGTCTGGCTGGTCTTGGTGACACAGTTGACCAGCAGTAAGGGGCAGAGGCGACATCCGGGGATTTCTAAGGTTAGGACATAAGAGGCCTCTCAGCTCTGTTCGTGATCTTGGACACTCGCTGTGGGAGAAGCTGGCTGCCATATAAAAAGCCTCACTACGCAGAGACCACGGAGCTTTGGGGAAACCCACAAGGCTGGACTGCACAGAGAGAGAGAGACGCCCCACCAGCCTCAGCTCCTCCGACCACCCATCCAGCCTACATTCCAGATACATGGGCGAAGATGCCATCTTCAACATGCCAATCCCAGAAGATGCAGAAAACGTACAGAAACGCCAAGGAATCCGGCCATCACCATACCCAAGGCCCTCGACACCCGGCCTCAGCCACCTTCACTGTTCAAGTCTGCCCCAATGAGGCCTCAGTCACCCTGGAGCAGAGCAGAGCTGGCCCCCTGCACCACCCCAAGCTCCGGGGCCCCCAGAACCATGAGCACAGAGAGGTATTGATCTTCACCACTCAGTTTGGGGACAGGCTGTCACCGGGCAGGAGGTGAGAGTGCCACCCTCACTGAAGTGTACGTCCCGAGAAGCCCGCAACCACGGCTCCTCAGCTCATCAGCATATCCCCAGCTCCAAGCACAGCCCCCGACGCAGGGCAGTGCTTGAGTGAGGGAACGTCTGTCCAACAGAGAAAGGGAGAGCGGATGGATGAAGGGCAAGGCCACGTTCACTCCCCTGTGTCCCCTCCACCGCCCTATCGCCCTAGAACCAGGTGTCACGCACGTTCTCCTCCATCTGGCCTATACAAATTTCAGCCAGATAATACCATTTTTAAGTTGTATGATGGACTACAGAATGGAGAGCCATGTGTATGCTTTCTTACTTACGTGAGCTTAAGAAATTGAGTCATAAAAACTACTTTATTGGGTTGGTGGTTCTGAATGTAAAATGATGTCAAATTCATTTTGTGTTATTTTGGTCTACAAATTTGAAGAAACGTGTGTCTACGGCTGGCTTATTTATATGAAGTGCTCATTTGATTTCACTGTACATTAATGAGTATTTATCTGAGTTTCATAGGAGGATGGCACATTCATGGGTTGGCAGAAGAAGAAACGAACAAGTTTCAACAATTTATGTCATTAGCGAAAATAGAAGGTGCACATAAAATTCCTTAACGTCTGCAGGAGAGGAATAAGAGCTTCCCACACTGTGTCTCTGTTTTTATAGGTCAGATGAAGTATAGAACATGAAATAACGATACGACCCTCAACACGCATCCAGATGCCACTGAGATGGGCTATTGTACATTTTTATAGAAAAATATACTAAATGAATCATATCATGGGACACAGCCTCACCACCAGAAGCTCCCTGATTTTACGATCTTGTCATTTGCATGGCCCACAGATATTAACGCAGGATCTAATTTATCCCTGCGCGTTAAACAACCCTCGCTTTTCATGCATCTCCAATTCTATGCTGCATTCTGCATTAACACGCTCATGGGTTTCCAGTCCTTGCTTTAGTACGGTCTCATTAAATAAATGAAGCCTAAATAATTCAGGTATTTTCTCCCCATTGTTATAATAAAACTCATTCTGCAAGTCAAAAGTTGATATTGGAGGCAAGGATGTGGAGAACCTGAAACCCTCGTCTATGGCTGGTGGGAATGTAAAGAAGGGGGGCCGCTGTGGGGAAGCCTGGCAGCCCCTCAACCAGCTACACGCAGAATTTCCGCACGAACCAACAAGTCTACTCTCAGGTATGTAACCAAAAGAACTGATAAAAGGTGTTCAGGAAAACCCTCGGCCACAGACGTTCACAGCAGCACTAGTCAGAATAGCCAAAGGCAGAAGCAACCCAAACGCCTGCCTGCTGATGAATGGGTGAACCTAATGTGGCGTCCGTACAACGGAGACTGGTTTGGTCACAAACAGCGATGAAGCGCTGACACGTGCTCCACCAGGCGTGAACCTGGAAAACAGTCTGCGGAGTCGAGGACGCCAGTCACGTGCCACGTCCGGAACAGGCAAGTCCCCGCGCACAACCAGATGAGTGGTGGACAAGGACAAGGCGGGGGGAGAGGCAGGGACTGCTTCGTGGGCAGAGTCTCCCTTCACGGTGACAAGCGTTCTGGCTCTAGGCACAGCTGGCGGCCACACAGAACTGTCCGTGTCCTCAATTCCCCCGAATGGCGCACTTTAGAATGGTTCGATGGTAAGTTTTATGTGGTTTCTACTTTGCAACTGAAAACAACGTTGGGCGGCCAGTTTGAGATCATACATTAAAAAAGAAAATCAAAGCTGAAACATATTCCCAGGATCAGACGCTTGCATGGTCCCTGTCGTGTAAGGATGACGCTGTGGACCCTGCAACTGGATTCGTCTTTTGGCAAAATGAAGGCAGAAGCCAACGTGCTACCTTGGCACCGAAGGGAAAGGTGTTACGTTGCATTTAAAAAGTAAGCAACAAAAAAAAAAAAAACCCTTAGCACCGAGGACTTGACTTGCTGATGATGAATTTACCGCCAACTTCTTTAAATCGACAGATTTGCAAGAGACCCAGAGTTGGGTGGTGGGAGCTGAGAAATGCAAGTGGATTGAGAGACGGAACAAGGATGGAGCAGAAGTGACCGCATGGGCCATGACAAAAGCAGCAACAGTGTGCGCCATGCGGTGGAGGAAGTCCATCCAGGCCAGGCAGTGACAGAATCAGACCCTGATGGAGCCAGGAGGGCTTGAGAGCAATGGACTGCACATCCGTGAAGAGCTGGAGTGAGCCCCATGGAGGTAATGGGGTACTGGCCACATCTGGGAAGATGAAAGGTGACCTGAGTCTTGGATACCTGAGCCCATGGCCAGAGAGAAGCTTGGGGACAGTCTATCCTACCACAACCCATTGAAGGTGGCCCATCATTTAGGGGCATTGGTAAACTTGGGGTAGTGACCTTATGCCCTTGGGCATCGCTTTTCTCATGTGTCACATAGATATAAAGCCATGTCTGCCCTGGCCAGGTGGCTCAGTTGGTTAGAGCATCATCCTGTACACCAAAAGTTTGTGGGTTTGATGCCCAGTCAGGGCACATACCTAGGTTTCGGTTTGATCCCCTGTCAGGGTGTGTATGGGAAGTAACCAATCAATGTTTCTCTCTCACACTGATCTTTCTCTCTCTTCCCCTTCCTCTCCCTCTAAAATCAATAACTATATCCTCCTTGGGTAAGGATTGAAAAAGTGCCATGTCTACTTCACAGTAATGAAGATTAAATTAACTCATGTGATAAGTTCTCAGAACAGTGCTGGCCTAGAGTTACGACTCAGTGTCATACTCAGGTATCATCATCGTGATTATTCCTGTGGCCGCAGCCTGGTCCCCGACCCTGGCGCAGGCCTAGTCCCGTTGTGGTGCTAAGTCCACCCTGCCACACAGGGGCGCTCTTGGCGTCACCGCCCCTGTAGCCCTGGAGGCTTGCTGGGAATCAGCCCCTGACCACTCTCCCGGTGCTGTCTGCCCAGCCCACATGGACACTACCCCCATTCCACTCTCAGCCACTGTCCCTGACCAGCACTGTCCAGCAGTCTGAATAGGCCCTGAGATGCGGAGTGAAGTTAGGCGGCAGGGAGACCCCGTTTGAATGGACGGCCGCATTCTCGGGTGCAGTCTGGATGTAGACAGGGCAGCCAGAGGGGCAAAGACAGGAGAGAGCAGAGGCACAGCGCAGCAGTGAGGACGGCCACCTTCCGCGTCCTTGCTTTCCATCCATTCTGAGGCCAAGTTGCCTCCCCACCCCTCCTTTTCCTTAAGCTTGCTTAAACCGGTTTCTATTCAAAGAGATCCGTGCATGACGCAAACCCCGCATCTGAGGTCCTTTGTACCACTTACACTGTCCGCCTTCAATTTCTCAAAGCTGCCCGATGACTCAGGAACTGGGCTCTCTGCTTGGGCTGGTGTTTCCCATGCTTTGCTCAGAGGATGGTGGTGGTAACAGCCAACACCTCACTGCCACGGCCACCAACAATGGCACCTGCTCCTCATGAAGCACTCACAGTGCTATCAAGAACTATGCTGAGCACTTCATATGCACCACTGCGTTTCAACTTCATGTAACTCATGCTTTAGGTCCTATTGGCTCATCCCTCTGTTGGGGAAACTGAGGCTCAACAGGATGGGTCAGTTGGCCCCAGGCAGGCAAGCAAATACTGTGGAAGGCCCCATGGCCCTCCGGTTCTCCCTGCTGGACTGGACAGACACCGCCAGGTGGGCGGGAGGGGACAACAATCTATTGCTTCACTAAATCTATGGAGTGTGAGGTCTAAGGTCCGATAACTTGGTATTCAAGCAACACAACCTGGAACCAGTACCATCTCCATCCTCTGCTGCAGCAAGAAAGCTGGGTGCCTGCCAACGCCGCCCCTTTCCATCAGAGTTAACACAGCAAGCTACCTGCACTGGAACGGGGACCTGGGTGCTGTCGTGCAAGCAAGCAGCAACTTGCACAAAGGTAGTAGGTGCTCTCCCTCCCAGCGTCTCCCTCTGTGGGGCCACACGAAGCTGAAGAACTATCCATCACTCTGCGGTCACGCCCAGACAGGATCTAACCGTGCGCTGTGCCACCGGCGTTCGAAAAATGCCTCCTTTCTCTTCACACGCACATTTCCAAGTTACCAAGGCCACCTAATGGAAGCTGCAAGGGAATAAATTGCAATCGAATTGCCCTGTGAGAGACGGATTCTGACAACATTGTGGAGCCAGAAGACTCACTTGGGCAGAATGCATGGGTCTTCGTTTGAATGTCATTGTCCAGGAAGAGACTGCAATGAAAAAATGGGCTTTGGCTCGAGGAGGAGGACATGGAGCCAAGGACATGTCACCCTAATGGTGACAGAAGATTGAACGCTGTGACCGTGGTCCTGATGGGACTTGCTCTCCACTGGCAGGAGTCTTAACTCCGCTCCCGGAACCAATTACTTTCCTGAAAAGAAGCGGAGAGGCCACGCTCGTTTGACGGTTCGGTGCATCTCAAACTGGATTGGCACCCTAAGATGGGTTTGGGGGCTCGCCTGTTTGGCTGCCCTACTCCTCCCAGGCCCCAATTCCACTCCACCCCAAAGCCTTCACCCCTTTCCTTCCTTATTTCTCTGAATTCCATTTCCCACGTGTTCCTGGATTTCACCTCTGTATTGACTGCAGCAGCTCAGCCTTCCTTCTCAAATGAGACTGCTGGTCCCTTGTGCCGGGATGGAAACGGCCTGCTCTCTCCCCCAGCGCCCAGGGCCGGGGAGGACCCAGGGGAGGCAGGCCGTACTTTCCACGACAACACGGGCACAAAGAAATACAGAATGGAGTGCAAAACTCACGTGGAATTTTAAAACAAAACACAAGATTCCCAAGAAGGTTCCTGCTCTGTTCTGACTTCAGGGGCTCCCAGTTCTCTTCCTGCTCCATTAGCTGTGTTTTCACGGCCAAGTTCGAGGTTCCTAGAGGTTACCACCTCCAGCCCAAACACGTCATGGCCCTTTCACACGGCTTAGGGGGGCTCTGGCCCTGCCACTCTTCACATGGAATCCTCAACTTAGTCTTCCCTTTCTAACTGAGTTCATAAAAGATGTTTTTAAGTCTAAATGAAGTAAGTGGAAAAAGTGAATTTCCCGACTATGCAAAACTCAACGTAAATCAAACAAAACTGAATAAAACAGAGGACCTGCTTTTAACAACAGAATATTTGGGAGTAGCATGACAACTGCACCCAAATGGGCATCACTGAAGTGCAAGAGCGTGCTTAAAAAGTTGAACTCTGGTGGATTCAAATATAGCCCAAACGTATTTGCCAAACACTTTAACAACAACAACAACAACGGTAACAGTAAACAACTCCCACTGACTCATGGTTCCACTCCCACGAGTGCCGACTCCTGGTCAGAACGGAAACAACAGGGTGCACGCACCGAGCGGGGGCTGTGCTCCAGGGCCCACGCTTAGCCTGTGTGATGTTACAATTCTTACAAAAACCCCACGAGGGCCTGGTGACCTGCGTTTTGCAGAGGACGAGCTTGAGGACGGACACATCGCTTGCTCCCGGGATGCCAGCTCATGCAGGCTCTGAAGGGCAGAGCTGGCACCCCAACCCTGCGTGGTCCGCCTCCAAGGTCCTGGACCAGCACATGAAAGCATCCGCCAAACCACCTGGTTTGAGATTATGAAGTGAGGTGCACCCTGTGAGTTATTTGGACTTGAGGAAGCTAAGGACACCCTTTCTGGTCTTACCCACCTTCCGCCCTCTGTCGGCTGAGGGCGCCATCGCGAGAGCATCTGTTGGAAGGTACTCGATAGCCCACAAGGCGAAACAGTCACCATCCGTGGGGACCCTGGCTGCCAGCCCGGTATACTTACGGGGCCCTGTCACGAACTTTTCCTGAAGACACTGAGCCATAAGCAACACGGTCAAACCCAAGGCCCCAGGCCCCACGAGGACAGCAGGAGGCCCTGCAAGCCTGAGGCCGTGGGGGACAGCTGACTGTTCTTCCCTTTGAGAAAGAATCCAGAGAGAAACCACCCTGAGTGGTTTCCTTCACTTTGGGAGGTGGCGTAACCCCAACACCTGATGTTGAGGGGCTGCTGACATTTCATCATGCGAAGCACAGCCAGAGGCAGCCTAGTGCAGCCCGAGGACACACTCTACATACAAACGTGACTGAGAGACTCCCCAGGAAGGCGGGAGAGCTGTGAACGGGGGGTGTCCCGCCAGCCATCCGTGCCAGGGGCGAAGAGCACCCCTGGGCAGGAGAAACAAACTGCATGTTAAATAGGTCCTGGCGTTCCTGCTTTTCATGGGGGGGCTGCACCGGGGTGAAGGTGGGGCCCAGGCTGAGTGAACAGGACCCCTGGCTTTCCATGGGAACAGACTGTCTTCCTGGGTTGGATGCGCCCTAAGCACAGCATGACAAGGAAAATGAAAATAAAAATATCTCCTACCTCGAAGGGCTGCTGTGAGGACTAAAGGAATTACTATACGCAAAGAACTTCCTTACACCAGTGCCGGGCCCGTGGCCCAGACCCCGTGAACTCCTGTGTTTTTATTACTACTACCAATTCTACTACAGCGAGAAAGGTAATAACGACTCCTGCTGTTACCTTTAAAGTTCCAGATCGAACAGCAACGGACATGATGGAGACACCGTCTGCCCCCAAGGAGCTGACGGTGCAAAGGGAGACTGGCAGCAAGCAGGTAATTCCCGGTGCAAGGAGCTCCGGGGCTCGGAGCACAGAAGGTCACAGGGAGAGGGGACACGCCCACATGCAAACCAGCCAGGGAACATCCCGTGGACCTGCACGGAGAAGTTTTCACTACCTACCATCATGGATTCCACAGGCATGTGCGCCCTTCCACAGAGCCAAGAATTCCAAACTGAGCAGGAAGCCCACCTAAATTTTTATTGCTCTTGAAAATATTTCTTTAATAAACCTATTTCAGACTTCCAGCAGGAGACAGAGGCAGAACCCACTAATTAACCTGCTCGCTCTCTCAACATCCAGCCAAGAGATAGTAAATGCATTTTAAAACAAACAAAATCCACAAAATAAAGGAAAAGGGGAAAAGGCTAGAAAAACATTTAGCAGCTTGGAGCAGAAGGACAAGCAGATCTAAACAACCAGAACCCTTAGCCGGGAGGGGAGTAGGCCAAAGACCAGCTGCCTGAGTGCATCGGGGCCCCGGAGGCAGAGGGAAGTCAGGCCTGAGAACAGGATGCCCGACTCGGCCTGCCTGTGTCCACACAGCCAGGAGGCTGCCCAGCCCCGGCCCAGGCTGAACGCCGAAAAGGATGATACAGTGAGTCTCTGGACTTGGGAACGCCAGGCACAGCTACAGGCAGGGGTACCTTACTGAAAATAGGGGCTCAGGAAAAGTTGGCTAATATATTACATGTTGAGAACTCCGGCCTTCTTCCCTACCTCAGTCCTGATGAAGATGAAGTTGTCAGTGACAATGATAATACCCTGTAACATCTAGTTAGTGTTTTTCATTCGTTCCAGGGACTTCTCTGAGTGCTTTATGTATATTAACTCCTTTAGTCCTCGTAACAATGCTACTGTTAGGCGGAGATTAGAGTCTTCCCCTACCCTCCATTTTACATCAGAGGAAACTGAGGTACAGAGAGACGGGTGCGTTACCAAGGCCACACACTATGAGCTGGAATCAGGTCTTAGTTCAGGTCGATGGCAGACAGGATGGTTATACTCGGGGTGTGGGGCTGACAGTGCTCCTGCGGAAGGGACCAGCCCAGCAGACAGGAGATGGAGATGCTGGCATCACGGACCCGCCCATGAAACGGCTCAGCCAGATTGCCTTACAAAAGGCCTACGGTCCACCAGCTGCCCCTCTGTGCTCAGAGCTGGTGGCCTATTTAGTGTCGCCTCTGAAACATACGCAGGTAGCTAAGGATCACCAGATACATGAGGAAAACCTTCAATGAGAGAGAAAAAGAGAAAGGAGGGAGAGAGAGGGGAAAAGAAAAGAGAAAAAGAGGGAGGAAGAAGAGAAGGAAAGCAGAAGAAACAGACTTTGCAGGGAGATGAAAACTTTTTATTTTCTTTTTAAAAAGATTTTATTTATTTTTAGAGAGACGGGAAGGGAGAGGGAAAGAGAGGGCAAGAAACATCGATGCGAGAGAGAAACACCCATCAGGCATGTGCCCTGACCAGGGATTGAACTGAAGACCCTCGGCCTTGTGGGACAATGCCCAATCCACTGAACCACAGCACCCAGGGGAAATGAGAAGTTTTTAAAATTCCCACTAATGTCCACAGAGGGAATAGCATCATGAAATTTCAGACATTAGAAACTGAGACACTATTCTACAAACATGGAGAGGAGAGAAGAGGAGTGGCGGGGGAGGGGAGAGGAAAAACACTTCCTGCACTAGTCACCCAGTGCTGCATAAAAAGTTAGTCCTCAGCGCAGCGGGATAAAGCAGCAAATGCTCATCACCCCGCACAGCTCCGAGGGTGGGGAATCTGGGAACAGCTCCGCTAGGTGGCACCGGCTCCGGTCTCTCGGGAAGGTGCAGCCAAGCTGGAGGCTGCTGCCGATGAAATGCCTAGTGTGTCTGAAAGTATTTAGAGAAGGTTTCAGACAAGGCGAAGAGTTTAGAGATGAATTATTGTCAGAATCAAAGAAAACTAAACAAGAAAAAAAAAAAGCAATTTTTTACTCTAAGGTGCAGTATAAAACGAAGAGCAAGAAAGTAGCCGGGGCCCACGCAGTCCGTGGTGGCCATGGTTGTCTTGTCACGGTCATGGTATAGACCCTGACTACCGAGCTAAACAATTTACTTAGTATGGATGTGGTGTTCGGGGAGGGGCTAATGGGAGAGCTAAGTGCTCACCTTCCTTAACTGTAACCAAGAGATGGCTAAAAAGGAAAAATCAAGGAAGCATTATAGAGATGTTATTTAGACATCTAGAGATAAAAATTTAAAAGTGCAGTTAAAAGGAGTTGAGAGAGATTGCCTCTGGATACACAGTTCCTCTCAACTCTGTCTTCAAGAAGTGATTGCTAATATATGGGTCTCGGGAGTCTGAGATTTCACACCCGCTACTGCAAACTGGCACGGGAAGCCAGACTCGGAGAACTCCCGGGGCTTCTCGCCTCCCTGCGTTCGCAGCCCGGGCTGGCACACTCCCACGCCGTTTAGGGCTGCCCTGCAGGGCGAGCGGGATTTGCAGGAATAAGGGGCTGTCACTTCTGAGGGTAAGTCGAAGAGAGCCTGGCATTTTTCTCTCCTAGGTCACTCGCTCTGAGGGACGCCAGTTGCCCTGTCATGAGGATACTCAAGCGAGTCACGTGGTGAAGAAGTGACAGATGAACAAAGCAACACAAAGCAAAAACAGACCTGGAGACAGCTATCGCACTGACAGCTGCCAGAGGGCAGGGAGATGGGGGGCAGGTAGGAGGCTCGGAGGGGAACGGATTCACGAACATGGTGATGAGCTCACACGGTAACAGAT
Source organism: Anoura caudifer (assembly GCA_004027475.1). Classification (NCBI taxonomy): domain Eukaryota; kingdom Metazoa; phylum Chordata; class Mammalia; order Chiroptera; family Phyllostomidae; genus Anoura; species Anoura caudifer. The sequence continues at coordinate 75,993 of PVKU01005171.1, read as the reverse complement.
GACTACTAGACCCAGTGAGGTGAACACACTGTAAGGCACATAATTTAGTCACCGTCCTGTACACCGGAAACTAACACAATATCGGCAACCAAGTATACTGAAATTTTAACAGCTCAGGACTTACAGGTTTGGGGAAGTCCATCCTCCCCAGATGACAAACAGGGCTACAATCAGGAAATGGTTCTGGGGCAAAGGGCAAGTTCAGGGCGCTCCTGGGAAACACGGTATAAAGATGAGGTTGCGGGTGTAGCGATACAATCTTTTGTTCAGGCCTTGGAAGCATCTGCAGCGGTGCCTCAGAAAGTCGTTCAAACAGGGCTTTTAAGAAGGTTATCGTTGTCCCTCAGCAGTTTCAGTAAAACCCTCGGGTAAAAAAAGGGCTTATCACAGCAAGACATGAAAGGTGGTGTTTTCTCTCGAAATAAACTCCAGTGAGATTCACAGGAGACACACAATGTTTTTGAGAGATCGATACCAGCAGATGTACTATCATCAGCGTGGACTGTAAGGGGCAGAGACAGTAGGAAAGCAAAAACGTCCATGATATCTCCGTGTACCTACCAGCAAAAATCAGGCTAAGAAAACGGCAGCTGGACCCTCGAGCTATCTTTTACGTAAAAAGGAACAGCGATTCCGAGGCATAACCAAGAGCCCAGAGGTCTATCCGAAAGCTGTGAGGAATTATTCCCACTCCTGACGTCCTATAAGGAGCTGTTGAGCTGGGCCTGCCGCGTGTCAGAATTTGTACAGCCCAGCACCTGCTACGTGCTTTGCACCTCGCCCTTTAAAAGCAAGAGTGTCTGCAGCAGTTACCTACGCTTGTCCCACCATCGCAGGTGCGGGAGGAAGACGGCTTACCGCTTTCGTGCACAGGTGTTTCGGCCGAGAGGCATGGAATCGACAAGCTGTGCTTAAGGAATTACACTTGGATGTGACTTAGATGACAAGATTCCAGACTTTGAGCTGATGCTAATGAGATGCCACTTGGAGGGGGGGTCTTTGAAGAAGGGAGTGTACTTTGCATGTGAGTCACTGGGGCACAAGGGGGACTGTGTCAGCCAGCCTCCACAGTAGCAAGCACCCAGTGATTCTCGCCTCCCGGTGTTCACACCGGTTTGCAGTATAGGTTTCCTCCCACGCTGAACAGGGTGGACCTGTGTAACCAACGGGATATCATACAAATGCTCGAATCGGACTTCTAGGACTAGAACGTGGAAGTCCCTGAGGTCTCTCTGACCACCCACCACCTCTGCGCTGTTGTGAACAGGGGAGTCACTCCAACAGGGTCTGCGTGGTGAGGAACTGCGCCCTCTGCTGACAGCTAGGACTGCTCAGGTCTCTCGGTCCACAGTTAAGTGTCCGAGGACCCCAGCCACTGTGCCAACCGACCGAGCCAGAGCCAGAACCACCCGGGCAGGCCACTCAGAGCTGCTTCCCTGAAGACACTGTGAGACAATAAAGGTGACCATTGCTTTAAGCCGCACAGTTTAATGTAATTTTTATACAGCCATAGAAAACTAATAGGAGACAGAATTAGCAAGTGAAGACGAAGCCCTATGATATTATCACAAATAATGTTGTAGAAGAAGGTAGTATGTCTTGTGGAAATATTTTAAAATGTGAGCAGCATGACCTCAATATGTAACCAAATGGCGTAGAGCACCCTGCCCACACGGTTGTGTAATATATATACATATACAAACTATATATGCATATACACATAGACGGTATATAGAGAGTATCTACCTTTTGATATGTAACATAAATATATAAATTATATATAAATACAATCTATATAAATGTTAACAGGGTTTACTGCCGCTTGATGTTATTACCTGTGACTGATTGTCTTCTTTTCTGTGTCTTCATTTTTAATTTCCCACATTGATTTTACATTAGTTATGCTATGCAATTAGATTATAATTCTTTATTGACTGTATTAAAAATAAAAAATGGAGCTGGTGCCAGGCATGAGCAGAAAGAGCACAGGTGTATCTGCGCTGGATGGTGTCTGCTTCGTTATCCGCAAGCAAGGTCGAAGGCCTGTTGTTGCGTTTCAGTGGTTTGAGGATCCGCCGCGAGGATGTGAAATTATCTCTCTCCAGACTTGGAGCTGATAATGAGTTTGTGCTGGCCTGGTATTCGATACCATCTTTTCACAGGCCCCGTCGCATTAGCATACAAATGGACATACAAGATGTAGGAACTGTTTCTCAGGTGATAATTCAGGGGAGAGCACAAAGGCGCCGATGTGAAAGGATCGATTTCGGCAGCTCCGCGGAGTCAGGTGTTCAGAGGGCGCGTGGTTCTTTGCTGCAGGCCAAGTGAAAGAGCGCGGGTTTGGTTCACACAGAGACGATGCTTTCTGGTTTGGGAAACCTTTTACTGTAGAGGAGTATTAAATGGCCCCTGAGACACTGAGCCGAGAAGCAAAGGTTTCAGGCTGTATAAAGTTACACCAGTTATTTGGCACCAATCTGAAGCCGGGGCACCCGCCGTGGTTACTGCTGTGCGAATCCCTAACAGAGAGCGGGTGGCGTTATGGCAAAGCGACAGTCACACAAGAGCGGTCAGCGAGGCTTGCTGTGTGACCTCCGGCAAATCCACAGTCTCTTAGCTGAAAAATTAAAATGCTGGTGCTTCCAAGGAAAATGGTATCTGTAGCACTGTAAGAAAGCACAAAATGCTGGGAAAATACGAAATACCACGTTGCTGTTGGGATCATTTTCTGAATTCGCAGAGAAATGTTCAGTTCAGGAGTTTTCGGAATATACCATCTTAATCATCAGAAAGATGAGCTTTTCCTCCGCCGAGCCTGTGAGCTGTTCCACATGCAAATCACACAAAAAATGTGCATCTTTTAAAGCATTTTATTTCCCTTTCATGTTACATCCTAGCCCTTCAATTAGGCTTTTAAAAAATCATGGCATTCCATCCTGAAGATGGGCTAATATTTATTTATCTCCTTGCCTTGCTCGTTAAAATGAAGTAGGGGAATAAAATCAGCACAAACCCACCATCATAAAACGGAGGCCATCAGCAGCTTACAGATTCCAGCAAATTCCCAGATGATCTAAATCCCATGACGTAGTGCTGCCTGGGGAAGGGCGCCCAGGCAGGTGCGGCACCAGACCGGCTGGGGTGAGGGTGGCCAGGAGGGGGCGAAGGAGCCCAGCGAGAGCAGGGGCCCCTGGGCTCCGTGACACTATGCAAAGACTGGGGCCTGGGCAAGGTCGTGCGCGGGAGAATGGGGGCGCTCCTGAATGAGGACGGTGACTGAAGGGTTGTGTGTGGAGGCCTGGGCTGCCACCCGTGCCCCCAACCACCGAACCCTCTGCAGCTGGGTGTCACTGAGCAGACCAAAAAATAAAAGCCAAACCAAAATGCAGTTGAACAGAAGCAGAGCGCTCTTTGTCAAAGGCGGGGACTGAACCGTCTGGAGGGAATGAGGGCGTCCGATGTGGGTATGGGCACCTGAAGCAACGCTGCCGAGATCCTGGCGTTTGAGGGGCTCTGGCACCGTGGCCGGCCCCAGCCTGTCACCACAGTGCCAGGCCACCCGACATGGACACAGTTCCCCGCCTGTACTTTCTTGTCACTCGGAAGCACAGACAGACCACCAATGGCTTCCTGACACCGAAGGACCGGCTGAAACGTGAACGAGACATTCACAAAATGAGATAACATGGCCTTGGGGAAAACAAAGAGTTTAGGAGCAGAAGGTAACATCCAAGCAAAAGAGAATCCAGATTACATTTTATCCAGAAGACAGGAAAGGGGCAGTGCGGGCACAGGACAATCAGAGAGAAAGGAAACAGTGTTGGAAATTAAAGTTATTGTTGCCAAAATAACAATTCAATCTGGAGGCTAGGTGTCCAACATGAAGGTTACCTCCCAGCCCCGAAGTCAAAAAGTCAGAGGAAGCGGGGGACGGCACACAGGAACAACAGAGAGAAGGACAGTCATCAAACGCTAATGGCAGCGCACGCCAGCATCGACAGGAACAGACCTCAAGTTCAAGGAGACCGTGAGAGTAAGTGGCCATCACAGTAAGGAGAGCTAAAGGTTATCGAGAAGCTACTGTGTGCCAGGCACTACTTTCAAAAGTTTTATGTGGAGTGGCTTATTTAATCCTTTCAATAACTCTAAGACGTAGAGCCCATTTGTATCCCCATTTTGCAGCTGAGAAAATGGGGGCACTGGCCGGGGAAGACACTTGCCCAAGCTAGTGACTGGGACAGTCGGAACTTAAACTCAGGCACACACCACCCATGGCCTGCGCGCTTGAATGGATAACTATCGCTCCTAGAACACCCTCACTTAGAGCATTTTGACATTTAAGAAGATGAGGATAAGGAAAATATTCCAAAATCTTCCACAGGGGAAAAAAAAATGAAAGGTTACCACAAAAAGAATAAAAATCAGATGGATATTAAATCACTCTCAACGTCCTATAAAATTAGAATACCACAGCAAAGCAAGAATTCTCAACTTTTGAGGAAAAACTAATTTTATCCTACAACTCCACCCCCAAATTATTAGTCAACTCTGAGGACAAAATAAAGACATTTTTGGACCTACGAGGGTTTAGAAAGTCTACCTCAGCATCCTCTCCTTGAGAATTATTTATGGACCAGTCCAGTCCATGAGGAGCGAAGTTAGAAACCACACGCCAGGCTTGGACAACACGGAATGCAGCTGGAATTTGACCGATGGCCAGGGGGTCGAGACTGTGCAGGGGGGATGGGGAGATGGGAGCAGGAGAGTGGGAAGGAAGAGTCCTCGGGAGAAAGAGATCCAGAAATTAAGAGGGATTAAGAGATGATACTCGGAGAAGTAGAAAAATGTTTCGGATGAGATAAAGTCAGACAGTTAAAAAAAAAAAAAAAAAAAGACAATTCCAAAGTTGGAAGGGGAGCAAGCTACGTAAAACAAAGGAAATGAAAACAAGGTAGACTATTTGTCATAATGTTGTAAATCTGTGTACTAAGCAGAGCTAATTAGTTTTATCAGGAATGTTTTGTACCGTGAAAGTAATTGAAGTCAAGAGAACACTAAAGCAAGAAGACGTTGGAGGTTGAAGGGCCACAGCTGTGGAAGGAAGGGTACGGGTCAAACCTTTAGGTAGAAGCTTCCTCTTGTAGAGATATGATCTCAAGTGCATTAAAAAAATAAAATAAAAAACAAAGATACGATGTGAAAGTAACCAAGACAGGAGCTAAAAGGGATCTATCTGTTACGTCCATCTATCCGGAGTCTCAGGAAAAAGTTACCTTTCCTCTGGCAAGTTCTGGCAGATGCGGTACGCGCAAGTGAGAGAATGAGCAGAGGCAAGAGGCCGCTCTGCTCTCCGGGAAATGGGGGGTGGGGCACAGGGCCAAGGCCAAGGGAATTTCTAGGATGATGAAGCAGGGAGAGCCCAGGACGACGGCTCAGGAGCAGGTGTAGAGAGCCACCAGTCCAAGTAGATTCGGAAGTGACAGCAGCCCTACGTCGAAGACGAAAACGGAAATGAGAGATCACCTGACATGCTTGAACACACGTGGAGGAGACTGACAATTACAGATGAGAGGTGCCCTTTGAATTGCCGCCGCACGCATGGAAAACGAAGGAAAAATAAAGGGCAATTATAAACTTCATGGAAAGCAAATTTTTTTTTCAAGACAAGAAGTAGCATCATGACTGGTTTGTTAGTAACATGTACACTCTCATAGTAACAGAAACCCTGAATTGTCGTTTCACAAAAACGCTGGTATAATCACTTGGGAGGAACCGAGGCAGTGAGGATGTGATGGTGTGGGCGTGGGTGTGGGTGTGTTCTGGGGGTGGGGGCAGGAGAATCCAACCTCTGAACCCTCACCTTTCACCACAGGAATGCAAACATTGACATGTAAAACTCCCAGACACCAAAACCAGACTGTGGGTGTGCCTCTCAGAAATAGGGAAGTACGTACAGTGAGGGCGAATGAGTAGGAAGCTGATGTCTTTCATTTCAAGCCACAGAGAATCATCTGACTTTTACACACTACGTATGTGAATCCTGAAATAAAAGGTTAGACTACAAATTTCAAAATGACTCTGGGCAATGTCCCCCCGCCCTGGCAGTGCTCCGTGGCTGTGGGGCTCAGCAGAGGGCAGCCTCGAAATGGGTGCTGGCCTCATTAGGTGAAGTCCCCTCTAACTGCTCCATCCCCAAGATAATTACTGGACACTGTGCCTCACGCTGACCTCGATTAGGCATGTCCTTCCTTCCGGGGTCCTGACTGCTTGGCGGCGGTCCAGCCAGAGAACCAGTAAACACTCGAGAAGAAACGTGGGCTGGGTCTAACTGCGGGCATGAAAATGCAGCTCAGGGTGGCTTCTCCCAAAAGCTTAATTACGGAGGCAACTCCTGCAATTCGATGCTCTGAGAAAATACACTCGGCGCTGCGGTTGTCGCGTGGAGGCGCCACGGGGTGGAGAAGGGACTTTACCATCTTCCTTGAGTACAAGAGACCCGCCAGTTCCAGAGGGTCCCTCCGTCTCACAGGGTGGTGGCCCTGAAAAGGAAGTGAGACAAACACCATCTGGGGAGCCCTCCCTCTCTCTAAAGAGCTGACAGCCAGTGTGGGGGGCTGAAGCCCCTTTCTGGCTGAACTGCCTCCTTCACACATGAGTCTTGGCAGGAAACTGCCAAGATGCAAGAAACGTGCGAATCTGGCACCTTCTCTTCCTCCTGTGGTAGCAGCCACCCCACCTGGCAGGTAAGAGCGTGCAAAATGCACTATGACTCTTACGGAGAAAATGCTTGGCCGGTGCGTGCGGTAATGCTGACGTGTGTCCAAAGTCACCGTTAAGGAGCGCAAGCCCCCCATCCACTTACATCTTCTGTTAGGAGCGACCTGGGAGCTGGAGCGAAGGCATTTTGAGACCGTGCATTCTACTGGCATTTTAAACACTCCTAACCGTGAACGCATGGGGTGGTATTGAAAATGGAGACTTTAAAGGCTTCAGGCAGACACAGCCAGACATCTCAGTTGAAGGCAGCATTTTCCCGAATTATTCTCTGCGATGGGGACACGCCGTGGTCTTGGGTTGCGCCTGTAAATCTACCTCCATCTGGTTTGAAGGTGAAGCCAAAGGGGGGAAAAGGGAGGGAGGGGGGAGGGAGAGAAGAGATAAGAAGGGGAGGAAAGAGGAGGAAAAAAAATCTCTGTTCCAAAGCAGTTAAACAAACTGATGTGCACCTCCCATCAAAAGTTCACCCTTCACAACAGTAAGAGAACAAATAATGAGGCAAGAAAAAAAAAATCTCCATTCCCCACAGGTGCTAACTCTTAACATTTTCACTCACAGCCTCCAACTTAACAGCATCTAGCAATTTTCCGTAATCTCAGTAATGGCCAAGACATTGAAACATGCAGTGGCAACAAACAAAAATACGCCGTTACCCGTGCTCAGGTGCGACCTCACCGCACAAAGAATTTTCTGCAGGACCTGAGAAAATTGCCTTCGGTCTCATACACTGCCGAAACGTGATCTTCCCACCCCCCCTCCACTTTTCATTCAGCTGGTCATGGGCTCAAGCCACGGACGGCCCAGAGAGGGCCCCGACCCCACTGGGTCCCGAATCGCTGAAGGCAAACTGGCTTGCAGGTGGTTTTGCCTCTCACCTCAGCTCTAGGGCCGGAAGGGTGAGTTCCACGGGGAATCTGTTTTGTAGCCACCACCCTCCTGGCTGCGAGCTCTGGCATCACCATGGATATCAAAGGACTTGTGGGGTTTGGGGGATTTTTCCTGAGTGAACCCTTTCTCAAGTCTCGTTCCATCAGCAAGATGTAGTGCACCCCCTGAGGAGCCCCATGGGTTGACTCTGGGAGAAGGCTGGGGCCCACATGCCCCCCCAAGCAACGCACCAGGCTCACAGCCCCCAGAGGGCCCGTGGCCAGGTTTCCCCGAGCCGTGTGGTCTCCTGTGACCCCTGGCGGCAAGACTGACGTTTTTCCTAAGCCACTACTGTTAGTTTTTGAACGGTAATCGTTTCAAACAGCATCATGGAGAAGATCCAAATGCTTTCCTGCTACTTCCAAGTCTTCCAACTGCTTGTCTGGGAATTTTACGGGGAAGTTTCAGAGAGTGATCTAGAAACAGCTTGGCAGGAGAGCTAAGCGGCCGGAGTGGCGCCCGGGGTGGAGAGAGATTTGGCAGCGCGCAGATTCTTGGCGGCGATCTTCCAGGGCCGCAGGGACCATCCTGGCCAGGCTTGGGCATCTGCCCAGAATCGCAGAGCGCAGCCTCATTCACATGCCACTCATTCTTGGCAGGCGAGGTCCTAGAGGCCTCCGTCTATGGGCATCCTCTCTCCTCCACCACCCGCCAAGGATTAGACAGGAGGCCTTTTCTCCCAGAGAATGAGGGCGTCTTCCCAGCCAGCTGCCCATCACCTGGGCAGGTGCCGATCTGGGCTGCTCATCCCTAAAAGTGATCGTGATATTGGACCTCAGGAGAAGCCTGGAACTTCTGGGGAGAATCTACACGGGGTTTAAGAGCCACAGGCAGGATGGGTTTAAAGACTTACTACATAAAACCAAGGAAAATGTGTTGCAACTTACAAAGAAGAATTGGGTTACTATTTTTTAAAGTTGAAAAGGAAAGGAAAGGAAATAAGGGAAAGCAAAAAAGAGGGGACTGCCTCCCTCCTTCACCAGAACCCCAAGGCATGTGCACTATCAGAAGGTGGCAGATGTCACGCAAACATCACCCAAGGGAGCCCCACTGAAGTGTTTCCATCTTCCTGCCTAACAAGATGCTCGCTGATAATCATAATCATTTCACGGTCTGTACGCCAGGCCCTATGCTGGGTGCCTTAGATTACTGCATTTAATCTTTACCACGGGCACCTCAGGTATATTATCAGATTTAATCCTCCTTTCATCCCAGTTTTTCAGATAAAGAAAGGAAGGCTAAGATTAAATGGTTTGTCCAAAACCACACTTTCTAATTGACGAACTCCGTTCCCCTCCCAGTATCTGCACCCCCTTCTTTCTTCCTAAAAGGGACAAGTCAGTTTCAGCCTCAGAAGGCCAAAAGGAGAAATCCTTCCAGAACTTCAAAGGAAAGCTCCCCACCCCCAAGAGAACGGTGGCCTGACCGGCAGGAGCTTCCTATCCCTTGGCTTCGGGTGGCTTTTAGTGCCCCCTGGCCTGGATGCAACCCCTGTCCCCCCATTTGTCTGATGACCGGCCCCCCCCACTCCAGCCCTAGTCCTCATCAGACTCCCCAGCAGGCCTCATGGCAGCCATCACTCAAGCTGTGGCTCATCAGAGGCCCCTCCCACCTGGGCAGGGGATTGGCCGAGAGAGAGTGCAGCAATTCAGAGCTTTCTCTTTACAAACCAACTACCCTACAGACGAGGAGCCAGGAGGCAGCCACGTTGTCAGTGCACCATCTTTTGCGCTCCCCGGTCCTTCGTCAGGGCTGTGAAAGACGCTGGGGCATTTGGGGAATTCCTTCTGCAGATTTCTGTCCTCCTTGCATGACTCAGGAGGACATGGCTGCTGACCCACTACATTTCGGCAAAATTTTCATTTGGGTGCCTTGCGGAAGTTTAATAAGGCTGATGTACCAGGCCCTGTGTTCGCACTTTGTAAGTTGTGTGTGCATTATGTCATTTAGTTCCCTGGACTGTCTCTGAGGCAGCTAAGTGGCTCGGCGAGGCTGAAAAATATGCCTGAGGTCACGGAAGGGCAGGGTGAGCCACAGGAGGACCCGCTGTGCCCACCGAGCCGGGGTTCCTGGTAACACTGCATGCCGTTTCCCCAGGGGGACCCTCCGTGCACACGGCGGCCACCCCGGAGACCTACACACCGGCAGTTTTGCCTTCCCACTTTGCTCTGGGTACACAAAGAACCTCATCCTCCCGCCCCCGTCTTCCCCTCAGCATCTCCTGCCCCTCCCTGCACCCTGCAAAGGCACCCAAAGACCATCACTTCCTAGGTACCAGGCAGAACGACCCCAGTCCCTATGAGCGGCTCTCTGACGTGAAAGCGTTCCTTAGGGCAAGTTCCCTCTCTCCGTGACTTCAACTCCCTCCCCAAATTTCAGCAAAATTACAGCAGATCCATCCTGCTGGAGTCTCTTGAGCAGGCTCCATTCTGATTCAAGCTGGCAAACTAACCCATGCATTGAACTGCAGGTACAGCCTGCCTCCCTGTGTGGAGGTCGTTCCCGTTTCATCAAAGGCAGCCCTCCTCATCTCTAAAAGTTAGGAATGAAAACAAACACCAAAAAAAACCAAAATGCCCCAGTCATCTGCTTAAATGAGACCTTGCTTCATTCTGTCAATTAATGAGAAATTAAAATGGCTTCCGACTGGAATTACTTAGCACCTCAGAAGCAAATGCTCTAGAGATAAACCTTTGCCATCTGAGATGCTTGTAGATAATATCACAGTCATCAACTTCAAGGGCCCCAGGATTTGTGAAATCTTCGATCACATACATTTAGCTGTTTCCGTAAACATTTCACACAGCAGGCTAATTTCCATTCCCCGGAGAGGCCCCAGCAGACAGACTGCATGTCCAGGAAGAATGTCAACTTTTAAGAAATACCCGGAGCCTCGCCAAGACTAAGAGCCAGATTCCAGCTAAGTTGGCTGGCTTCACACCGGTGCAGATCACTCACTGCACCTCAGAGTGGGAGATCAAATGTCACTCGATCCTGCTTATAATTGAGGCAATGACGACTGAGCAGGTAATGTGGGCAGGGCCCCTTGCAGGGTGCCATGGGGGAGGCAGAGATGAACCGGGCAAGGGCCCTGCCTGTGCAGGTTGGTGCAAGAAAGACGACGTGATGCTGTCTAGTGTATACGGAGGGTATGTGTGCACATGTGCACATGCATGTGTGGCTGTGTGAGCATGCGTGTGCATGTGTGCAGCTGAGAACCAGGACACTGCAAGGGTAACTTCTGGGAAAGGGAGCATTTAACCTAAGACTTAAAACTATAACTGATTTTCCTCGTTTTCAAGTTCTCCTTTTTTATGGCAATTACTGTCAAATCGTGCAATTACTAACAATCGGTCTGGGGCCTGACAGGTTGCCTGGCAAGTGGGAAACATCCTGCGAATGTCGGCAGTTGTCCCAACATCCGGGGACGGTCCTTCTAGGCCGTGTCCTCGCAGAGCTGCTGATCTCACCGTTTTGACCTATGAGACGCTCTTTGTTTTCTCTTTTGTAACCATGTGTTTACCAAAAATAGGCAGTGGTGCCATATTCTATCCTTTTTCTTCATTTTACCACTTTGTATCATCCACGATTGATCTTCTGCAGTTCCAAAGTGGAACCCCAGGCACGGAAGTGAGCAGATTGGCTCGGGCCCCATCCCTAGCTGGACGGCAGTGACACCGGGCTAAGTCCTTGAACGTCTGACGTGAATATAATTCAGGCTCAATACAATCTATGAAATATCTTATTGTCGCCCATGTATTAATTAGGATTCTTTTTGCAGCAGAAGCAGAAATAAGAAATGTGTTGCCTCATGCAATGAACGGTCTGCACCAGGTTTTCGATTGCAAAAAGGACGGACGCAGAAGCTAAAGGGTGGGATTGAGCTGGGTTCTTGTCATCTTAGGCGTCTCCTTGTGGCTTCGCCCTGAGGCGCCACGTGGGAGCCAACGGCCGCCTGTATTTCCAGGCCTCTATTTCAAGAGGCATTCCGACTAAACCATCTTGGGCCCCTGTGCCCGTCCAGGAACCCATCGTGGTGGCCCGTGGTAGGACTGTGACAGTCAGCTGCACCAGAGCCATAAGCTCACCCCTCAGCAGACCCTTGGAGAGGGGCACGGGGACTCTGGCCAAGAACGGAGCGCATACTCACCACTGGCCCATCCACACCCCACCAGCTGAGCGTGGACGTGGGGCTGGCCCCACAGAGGCCATTCCGGGTTCTGGTGCTGGAAGGAGAGAGACACCAGGCAGGCCACGCCGATGTTTGCCTGCTGAGGCGTGTTTTACAAAGTGAGTCAGCATAGCTCGTATGGCTTCTGTAACAGTCAGGGGACAGCCAGCACCAGATAACGTAGGAGAAATCATTTTCTGGATAATGGAAAATTATTTTCTTGCTAGCAGTAGGTCCCCTATTTTCAAATAATTGGAATGCGATAAACTATTCAGTGCCCTGTCACAGGAGGTCCATGGTACCCTGACCCCAGGGTCATCTTGGTGCATGTCTGTTCCTCCTGTGAGGGGCCTGACCCTGCCTCAGGGACAGGTAAAGAAGCATAACCAACAGGTGTCAGGTGGGGGCATACCTAGGACCACCAAGGGCCCTAGAAACCATGTGTAGGGACAGTGGAGTCAGGCTCCCTCACCAGATGCACGGGCGACTGTGACTCCTCAGCATGCATATGACCTTGAGCACCGGTGGCAAACACAAGGCCCGCGGGCCAAATCTGGCCCCCAACCTTGTTCTACCCAGCCCGGCACCTTGTTTCTACTCGGCGGCAGCACCAAGCTCCTGATGAACTGTTAGGGAGTCGTTACATGCCTACAGTCTTAAAATTACATTCAGCCCTTCGAAGGCAACCTCGAGGCTAATGTGGCCCCTGATGAAAGTGAGCTTGACACCCCTGACCTTGAACAAGGGCCGCATGCACAGAATCAAGCTCTGTTATACAACCAGAAGGTCAGACACTGGCACCCCGCCGGCTCTGTGTTCACTTCATGTACAAGGGAGCCGGGACTTTCTGCCGGCGCCTGTGGGTCACCCCACCCGGAATAAAGGCATGTCAGACATTCCGATGGCTCCGCGCATGTTCTTCCGGCTGCCCGAATCCCACGTTAACCTGCCCGGCCCCGAACGCTTGCAGGACACCATGTCGTACAAAGAACAGGGAAAGAACCCAAGTGTGTCCATCCCGGATTAGAGAAGACCAGAGGCAGACATGTCAACCATCAGAGGGACAGCGGACGTTTTTCGGTTTAGTTTCCCAACACGCACCACTCCTTTCTGTGGTAACAGCACCTCGGTTTGGTCCTTGGGAGACGCCCTCTTCCATCTCGTCACACGGAGCTGGAGCAGCCCCCATCCCCCGCTGCGAGGACGCAGCCCCTGACCATGGTTTCGGCCGATCTGCTCCATCCATTGTTCAGGCCCCAGGCCCCCGTCGGCAGATGGTCTCCGAGCCCTTCGGCCTGCTCTGGGATTTCGGCTGAGCTGGGGTGCCGTGTCCCCGGGACACTGGAGCCCCACTCCTCAAGCACTGGCCATGTTTCTTTGTATTTTCTGAAGCCTCTCTGTGACCTCTGTTCATTCAGTGTGAGTGGGGGGAGATGGGGAAAGGGTATAAAGGATCCCTAAGGAAAATCCTACGGCAGTGGGGACAGGGGCTGACTCACTGTCCTGTCCTTCAGGGGAACAATTCTGAGACACATCCTAGACAATTTCTCAGAAGGTCCCCAGTGGGATGCAGCTGTGTTCGTCCATAGCAATAACCAGTTCAATAGCATAACCTATACTGCCTTCCCTTCCTCCATCACTCACCTCCCAAATTAACTACCTGCACTCAAGTCTGAGCCTTGGGCTCTGTGGGTGGGTGGGGCCCAGCCTAAGTCATTAAGGAGTAAATGTATTATTCCATCTGGGCCAATGAGCGATTTCCCCAAATTAGGAGGGAGCCTTGGGTCTGGTGTTATGAAAAAAAAAAATGAGCCTGCATTTGTCGGAAGCCACTAAGCAGAGCCTGAGAATGGAGCCCACAAGGAGGAAATAGAGCTGAGATGGATCCTGGCAATCCCCTTTATGCCCTGGATCAAGCCACACCTGAAGCCCATTATAACGAGCATCTTAAAAGTTATGCCCCTTTTAGCTTAATTAGTTTGAAGAATTTTTCCCCTACCACTTTCGACCAAAAGATTCTGAACTAAAACCACAAAGAAGTAAGTTTCAAACTGTTAGCACTGTCTAGCAATCAAAAAAGCTGCCTCAAAAGTGTTGAGCTCCTCGTGATTGGAGAGATTCAAGTAGAACATAATCAAACATACATTGGAGGTGCCAGGGAAGGTTCCCACACTGAACTAGTTTGAGGCATTTGGGAGGCAAAACTAGACAAACTCTAAGATCCATTTAAACTCCATAGTATCTGATTGACTAAAATAAAATGAATAAATTGGTGCAAAGCTATCTGGCTGAGAAGAGACTGAGTGACAGTGTCTCTTCTTTTGACCTTCCTTATTGGTCACACTGTCACTCTGCCATTCCTTCATTGTCAATAAGAAATGACATTTCATTGCTGAGTCGTCGTTTCTCCTGCCCTCTCTGTACCCTCTGGCCATTTGGATTGCTGATACGTACTTAAAGATTTCTCTTCAGATGCACAGTCTCCATTCCCTGCTTGTATCATAGGGTTGAGAGGACAATCAGCACGCAAAGCATTAATTAAGGAGCCCCTGCCAAAAAAAAGATGTTTTCACTGAGGAAGAATGGGCCAACCCCAGAGGCAGTGAAATAGGGGCTCACAGCCTCCTGGCTACTGGAGAAGTCATTGCAAACCCGGTCTTTCCCCGGGTAAGCTCGTCATCGCCTGACGGCAGGAAGTTCAGATGTCTCACGCGCAGCCTCACCAATCCCCACAAAGGCCTGCTCCAGTGACGCAAACTACATTAATATTTATTTTCGCAGGATTAGCATGCATTCACCAAATGAGTAAGGAGGCAGGAAATAACTGGTCTTGGATCTTTTTTTTAATAAAAAAAAAAAAAGATAAGCCTGTTAATGGTGAAAAATATACGAAGAGGCTGCTGTTTTAAAGGGTACCGTCCCACACTGGGTACAGAATGAGCAGTCGGGCGGAGCTGGCTGGAGAAAATTCATCAAGTCCCCACTGTAAAGGCTGGGTGGGGGGGCCTAGCCCCTTGTCCCCACATTGGGAAGGGGAGACCACAATGCTGTGCCCAGGGCTCCGAGAAGGAAGGTGGGAAATGGGGAGACAGGTGATATCGCGTCCAACTCTTGGCCAAAGGGAGGAAAGCTTTCAATCAGAAGTCACTAATTCAGTTTTGGCCAGCAGAAAGAAAGTGAAAATAAGACACAGACTTCCTGACTGTCTTAAAATATAGTTGATATGGTTTCTGAATCTGACTCATTTAAAAAAGGAAGTCTCTCTTTTAAGCTATTACATGTACAGTGTGCTCACTCTATTTTTTTTTTTTTCAGTTATCTGCACACAAAATGTGACAAGGGCTGCCTCTCTTTTATTTTTCTGATCCACCGAGTTCCATCCACCAGGCAGCAGAAATGTGAAGTGCTTTCCTTTGTACAAAGGCCAGCATTTAAGTAAACTCATAAATGGGTGAAAATGCACATATTTTCTTTCTCCTCCCTCTCTCCTTTCCCAGTGACGGTTCTCCTTTTCCCAGGGTGCTCCTTTGTAGCACCCGTCACAAGGAGCCTGGAGAGGGTGGAGGAGATAGGCTCAGCGAGCTCCAACAAGGATGCCTCCCCCCCACCCCCCGCGAGGCTGCAGCCCCCAACTCGGCAGCTCTGCGGGGACACAGCACAGCTCTCCGCAGATGGACGGCCAGCCGCAGGCTGCCCCATGTACCGGTTCTCTCTTTGGAAAGTGGGGAATATGGGGAGAAGAGGGACATGGCTGTTTCGCCTTTCACGTCCCATTGAATCAGGCCTGATGCTTGAAGGAATATCCCAAGACATGGCAGGTGAGTAAAAGAGCTGGCAAATTGGCTGGATTTTTAGAATCAGCAGTGTGTCTGCTAGACAGGGTCACGGGGTATCGGGGGACAGCAGAACACAACAGGGTTCCAAAGGCTGAAATGCATCCAGCTTCTCTGTCATCTGGCCTCCAATTAAACATCCCTTTTCTCGTCCTCCTCTCTAGGTACAGAGACCCATTCGACATTGCACACAAATTCAATAAATTCAATTCCACAGGAAGGTCCCTACTGTGTGCAGGGCTCGGTTCTGGGTGGTAGGTTAGGAAGAGAACAAAGCAAAGTCCCTGCCTTTTAGGAGCCCGTGGTGAGCAAGAGAAGCAGGTACATCAATAAATAATTCGGAAACAAACGTGCCTACGTTACTACTCGTTCGGCTTACGCTGAAACCCCCCGGAAGATGAGGTGGCTGAGTTCTAGGCAATTCTGGAAATGCAACGTAGGTCAGATTTCTAGCACCAGCAGGGCTGGTACGCACCAAATCCACGCTCTAATGGGGGTCTTGACAGACTTGACGATGAAAATCGAGATTTCCTGATGTGGTGGTCAGTCGTGGCTTCTCCTCCAGGTAAGGCCCAGCCTCAGTTCTCCAAACGGCATCTGTTCTGGGCCGAACTGCGTCCCCAACCAAAATCCACATGCTGACGTGATTGTATTTGGAAGTAGGGCCTTCAAAGAGGTGACTGGGTTAAAATGAGGCTATCAGGTGGGTCCTAACCAAACTTGACTCTTGTCCTTACAAGCAGAGGAGATTGGGACACACAGAGGACACCAGGGGTGTGCACACACAGAGGGATGGCCAGGTGAAGCAGCAGCAAGAGGGTGGCCATCTATGAGCCAGGGAGAGAGGCCTCAGGAGAAACCAACCTGCCAGCACCTTGACCTTGGACTTCACTCTCCCACTGTGAAAAAATAACCGTCTGCTGTGTAAGCGACCCCATCCGTGGCGTTGTGGTGGGAGCCTGAGCAAATGAGTCAGCATCACTGCCTCTCCCCACGCCTTCCGCCCCAACGCCTGAAGCCTGGAGAACGGACAGACCACATTCCTCCACTTTGGCGGCGCCCATGGCCCCAGGAGCGAAGCGCAAAGCTGGGCCAGTGCTGCCTCGGTCCCACGCTGAGCTCTGTTTGCTCTCGCACTTTTTATTCCAGCCTCCCCGGGGGGGTTTCTGGATTTGGGCCCCATCTTGCCACCCTGGCCGCAGCTCCTTCTCCTCCTGCCCCCAATTATACTCAGTTGTGGGGGGGGACCACCCAGGCCTCCCAGCGTCGTGAGCCGACTCAGGGTCTTCTGCGTACATCACAGCACCACACGCTTCCTCAGATGCTCCCTTCTCTCCAGACGGAACCTCTGCGCCTGCAGAGAGGGCAGGTCTCCTTTCTGCCAGGGCGCCCCCGGCACCCGCACCGAGCCCGGCAGGCAGTGTGGGCTGGGTCTGCATTCCGTGATCAAACCTGTAGGCTGCACAGTCAGAGAAGGGTCTTTGATGACTGAGCGCCTTCCTCTAAAGCAAGACTGGCGAGTCGGGTGGCAGCAAGCGGGTTGTTTACTTGGAATGTAGTGTCCCTCTTATCAAGGGGGCAGGGGAAGCTTAGGAGACCCTGGACACTTCCCGATCTGATACGGACATGGAAGAAAGCGCGGTGTCCGCAGCTAATTTCCCCCGAGTGGGGAAGGCCTGCCGCCGTCAGCACGGACTCCCCCAGGCTTCTGGCTTCATCGCAGGTTTAGTCTTACGTGAGCCTTCACTTCTAGATCGCACAAAACCCACATGGGGACCAAGAGCCAGTGAAGGGCAATACTTCTCTCGGCCCTCGGGAAACGCATACGGGCTTCACAGACCCCGCGTTAGCCCTAAAATTGCCTTCGGATCCAGCCCGTCCCGTATTAACCCCCTTCCTTGTTCTTTGCAGCCTCCACTGTGAGATAGTTTTACGTCTGGACAAAGAAATCGAACTTGCCTGGAGGGCATGGAACAACATATCATCATAAATTGAAAACTTGCAGGTTGGAAAGAGGTGGCAGGAGGCAGAGATGGTGGAAGACTTTACGATTTAGGGGGCTGTCAGCACTCTCTAAGACCCAGCAGGGGGGATGGAGCATTCTGGGAGGGATGTCAGGCCAGGCAGGGGGTTGGTAGGAAGAGCTAAGATTGATTGACAGGCCATCGTGTGAAAGCTGTGTGACCTTGGGGAAATGACCTCACCTCTCTGATCGCCTTTATTTTTAATTTTCAATTTTGTGCATGTATAGAATAAGGGTAACATGTTTACACCGTGTGTCCTACAGGGGATTGGAACATTCAGATGAGGCCTTTGCTAAATGCAGTGCTGTGCACAAGTAAAGAGAGCACCTCACGACAGAACAGGGGAAGCCGGGGTTCGGAGTCCAGTTCTGCCAGAGAAAACCTGATGGAGGTGAGGGAGAGGTCATGCCCTTCTTTTAGGCTTCATTTTCTTCACCGTAAAATGAAACCAGTGAAGAACCCACCTCTGGGATGCCTTTCACCTTCACAATTACAAAAACAGCAAATGCCAGGCCTTGCCGGTGGGGTAACTCCGGGAGGAATCGCGTTCACCAGGACAGCCTCCCCTGGGAAATCCTGGACAACAGAAAGGTCCTCGTGGTCTCCCTGGTTAGAGTCCTGCCCACGTCCCGTCTGCTGT
Organism: Anoura caudifer; assembly: GCA_004027475.1. Taxonomy (NCBI): domain Eukaryota; kingdom Metazoa; phylum Chordata; class Mammalia; order Chiroptera; family Phyllostomidae; genus Anoura; species Anoura caudifer. The sequence goes on along the minus strand of PVKU01005171.1, from coordinate 57,621 downwards.
GGCCACCTCCCGAGGAATCCCAGCTTCGCCTTCATCCATCAAAGCTGGTGGGAAATGTTTGCTAAATAATATGTAAACCCAAACAGTCACGGGCTTCCTGAAGCCTGCAGCGTGGGAACGCCGCTCGCCTACACTACACTGTAAATTCCTCACCCTGGTGGCCCGACTCGCTGCAACTCCAGCCTCCTCACCTGCCGCTGAAGTTCCTCGCGCCAGCTCGGATCTCTCTCACCTGAGACGATGGTTCTGACAGAGGTGACTTTGCCCCTGTATCGCTTTTCTGTGGCTGCAGTAACAAATCACTGCAAAAACCTGGGACGCAACAGAACTGATCCTCTCCCAGTATGGAGCTCAGAGGCCTCAATTCAAGGGGTCGGCGGGGTCCTGCTCCCACCCAGGGTTCTAGTGGACCAGCGGTTCCGTGTCTCTTCCAGCTCCCGGTGCCTTTTGCTACTCCCTGTGGCCACGTCACTCTAGTGCCCCCTCTGTTTTCCCGTGACCTTCTCCTCTGCATCTGTCTTCCCTCTTCCATCTCTGCTTGCCTTTGGCTTTTTTTTTTATTGTGTTTTTTCCATTACCATTAGTCCCCTTGTACCTCCCTCCCCGCTCCACAATCACCACACTGCTGTCCATGTCCATGAGTCCTTTTTGCTCAATCCCTACCCCCCTTAGCTGTCATCTGCTCTCTGTGAGTCTGTCTCTGTTTTGCTTGTTAGTTTAGTTTGTTCATTAGATTCCAAATATGAGTGAAATCATACGGTATTTGTCTTTCTCTGACTGGCTTATTTCACTCAGCATAATGTTCTTCCATCCATACTGTAGCAAGGGCAAAACTCTCTTCTTTTTTATGGCCAAGTAGTATTCCATTGTGCAAATGTCCCGTAGTTGTTTTATCTGCTCATCTACTGCTTCCGTATCTTGGCGATTGTAAACAGCGTGGCAATGAACACAGAGGTGCTTATGTTCTTTCAGATTGGTGTTTTGAGTTTAAGCCTTACCAAATAATCCCAGATGAAATCATCTCAAAACCCTTCACTTAATTATACCTGCAAAGATCCTTTTTCCGAACAGGACCAGGTTCTTTTCGGTTCTGAAAATGCACAGGTCCTAGAGGTTAGGGGTCACCATTCCACCCACTGTACTCCCTACTCCCAGACATTTAGCCGATGTTAGAAGACATTTTCGACGGCCATGCCTTGGTGGCAGGGGGAGGGGATGGGTGTGCTACTGGCATTTAGTGGTTAGAGGCCAGAGGTGCTGCTAAACACCCTACAACGCACAGGACAGCCCCACAACAGAGAATTATCCAGCCCCAAATGTCCACAGCTCCGAGCCTGAGAAACCGTGCCTCAGAGAGGTCTTGCCCCGACTCCCTCCTCCTCAGAGATTCCCCCACCGTATGCGCCCGTGGAGGGCCCCGTCTCGTTACTGAGGCCTCCCCACGGCCATCCCGACCATCCTCTCCGCCTCTGCCATCCCAGGCTGAGGCTCCTTCAGAGCACGTGTCTTAACGGGAATCACCTCTTTGTCCCCTCACTTGTGTGCTGTGCCTCCCTGTCCTCTCTCCCTCACACACACACGCCGGCCTGACCACAAGCTCCGTGAGAACAGGACTTCATCTTGCTGGGAACCGCATCTCCGTGCCGAGAACAGAGTGCGCGCCCTAACTCTTCTTGATGGAGGACGGGTGAACAAGTAAATACCCAAGAAGGGGTGGTACCCCAGAGCACCATCCATGCAAGCATCTCCTGCGACTTTCTGATGTGGCTGTGCCCTTTGGGGTACGGATGGGGCTTCAGGGACTGAGAGGGACCACCGGTGGATATATCGAGGTCTCCTTTTCAAGAGATCTTAGACAACAAGAAAACATCTTTCTTCTCCCCTGGTAGGTGTAAGTCAACACGAGGGTTTAGTGCGGGTCTGTTCTGTGCTCAGGGCTGTGGGAAGTGCCATGGTATCGCAAAGGAAGTTGAGAGCACTGCCCCTGCCTCCACCAAGCCCAGGTCAGAGTTCAGGAGATGAGGCTAAACACAGACAAGACAGTCCTTGGTAAGGTGGCAGGCTGTGTTGTTAGACAAAGCAAACTATTACACAGAGAGGTGACACCTTAGGTCAGTTCAGGCTGCTGTAACCAATCGGCATGCACTGGGTGGCTTAAACAACCCTGATTTCCCACAGTTCTGGAGGCTGGGAAGTCCAAGATCAAGGTGCCAGCAGATCCAGTTCTTGGTGAGAACCCTCTTCCTGGTTTACAGACGACCCTCTTCTTGCTGTGTCCTCCCGTGGCGGAGAGGGAGCGGGAGCAAGCCTTCTCACGTCTCCCCTTGTAAGAGCGCTAATCCCACCATGGGGTCTGCACCCTGAGGACCTCATCTAACCCTATTCACCTCCCAAAGCCCCTCCTCCTCATACCATCACACTGGGGGTGAGAGCCTCATGTATAACCTTCAGGGAAACAAACAAGTCAGAGCAAGGGCCAAAGAAGTCATCATACGAGAGGTGGGCCATGACCTGGGCCTAGGTCTGAACGGACATGGAGGGTTTGTACTGGGGCGAGCCCTCCCAGCGGGCAGCCACCTAAGTGTATTCCTCGAGAGGTGAAGGAAGGAGCCTAGGCCACCTGGGAGCTGGTGGCGTGGAGAGTAGCAGCACGGATGGTCTCAAGTGCAGTCCAGCTACATACTGCCCTTGACCGCTGGGATCAGCTGTGTATCCTATGCTCTTTAGATAGTATGGGGCCACTAGGGGCATTTCTTCCAAGACTGCAGCTTTACAGAGCAGTCGCTCGTTCACAGAAAGTCGAGGTGAAGGCGCAGAGATTTCCCACACACTCCCTGGCTCCACACGTGCACGGGCTCCCCCATCATCAGCATCTCAACACCCCCCACCAGAGTGGTCCACTGGGCACCCTGATGAACCCCCAGTGACACGTTATCACCGACCAAGGCCCACAGTGCACGCGAGGGCTCCCTCCCAGCGCCGTGCATCCGATGGCTTTGGGCAGGTGTGCGATGACAGGTACCCACCATTACAGTGTCACACGGTGTGGTTTCACTGCCCTCAGATCCTCTGTGCTCCGCCTCTTCATCCTCCCACCTCTGCACCGAGGGCTTCGATAAGGGACAGCGCCACAGAAATGGTGATTTGGGGAGATTTATCTTAGAGGAGCAGAACGGCCAGGAAAGGGGAGTGGAGTGTGGAGGGAGACAGCAGCCCGGCTCCCGGGCTATGGCAGCAATCCAGGCATGAAATGGTTAACCCCACTGGAATTGCTTATCGATTTTATAAGGAGATGTCCACACCCGCCCCGAGTTTCCCTCCTTGCCTCTCTCATTCCTGGCGGTTGGCATCTCCCTTGAGAATTTATTTGAACATCCATGTGCTCAGCGTGAGTCGCTTCTCCATGACAGTGTGTGCATTTCCACTGATGAAAACGGGAGTCGCAGACGTGCTGGGAGGGACTGAAGCTATCGCCCAGGCTCAGGTGCATGCCTGCTGCCAGGCTGACGGTTGCTGGACACAAGCACCTCACGGAGGACCCTACAGCCACAGCTCTTGACTTAGTTACAGTCTGTGGCCTTAACACTTCAAGAGTGCAGCTTTAAAAAAAAAAATCACATCTCTGAGTTTCATTTTATACATTCAAAGAGTCAGGGTGCAGAAAGGTGAAGCGCCATCCTTTGCAAGAAAATGGCAATAAAGCCACAGCCATGTAATTGTCTCAACAACTGTCCCTCCTCCCGGTTGCCCAAGTAGTAGCATAAAAATAGCGACAAAAATGCCAGGAAACAGCTGGTTTGGCGCGTGGCACACACTCCCAAGTCCCTTCTGCGTCTTTTCTAGATTTTAAATCTCTGTTTACCACCCATGCCCCAGCTTTGCCACCAAACAGAGTCTTGCTTATAAAATTAGAAAGGTGGAAACATTCGGCTTCTCAAAGATCTCTCATCAAGTGAGGGGATCAGCGTTGGAAAAAGCGAGTCTGTCACACAGCCACATCTGCAGCCACAAAGCACACGACAGCAGTGAAGGCAGCCGCCCCAATCACGTAGAGCACAGCGCGCACGCAGAGTCTTCTGTACGAAAGCGGGACAAAAAACGTAGATGTTAAGGCAAAATCTTGCAGGACATTACAAAAATGGAAAGAGAAGCCTCCAGAAGGACAATGCATTTCAAGGATTCTGACGTGCTCACCGCTTAAAAGCTATAGACCTTGCAGATGATAAAAACTGAGTCTCGTAGGTGCAGTGACCAGTTTTATAACCAGGAGGCTACTGCTTGTACTGGGACATAAAAATGCAAAATATTCTTCTCCTGCAACAGAATAGAGAATATCAGCAATGTGGGCTGGGTTGGGCGAGTGATGACCGCCTGGAGCCTCAGTTTCCCTAGTTGTCAAATGGGAGTTAGCAGCTCAGGATTGGGGTGGGAATAAGCGGAGGGGCATACACAGGAATTCTTTGTCATAGAGCAGCGCACTCATCCAAGGTGGCACTTGTGGCCAAAATAAAACACAGCACAAGAACTCCAGTTCGTTGGCCAAAGGAGTGAAGTACAAAGAGAGTGTGTGTTCTATTGAATCACTAGAGTTTTTCCCCCAACTTAGAGTTATCTTGGAGTCCTCGCTTTGTTTCTGCCCCACACCTGAAATTACAAATTCTTTCATCCCTTCCTTCAAAACATATTCAGAATCTGACCACCTCGGTCACTATCTGCCATGCGCCACCCAGGGCCAGTCCCGTCCCCTCCTGGACTACTGCTCAGATCTCCACCGCGCTCTCTCTCTCTTTCAGCTCCGGCACTTGCCATCTGCAGCCTGTTCTCCTGCATCAACCGGAGCCAGACCACGTCCCTCCTCGGCTCAAAACCTTGCAGAGGCCACTCCTTTCAGAGGTCTGACCCTCCCCTAGTTACTTCTCTGGCCTCATCTTCTGCTACACTCTACACACTCAGGTCCAGGCTGCTGGCTTCATGGCTGCACAGGCCAGGCACGCTCCCTCCTGGGGAGCGTCTGTGCTCCGGTAGCCCCGGGGCAAACCCCGTTTCACTCCCGCCTCCCTTCCTCAGGGAGGCCCAGTCTGACCCCTGATGAAAACTGGAACCCTCCAGCCCTGGTCCCCTTAGCTTGTTCATCGTTCTCTTCTCACGGAAGTTGTCCCACACTGTCTGCGTGGGTGCTTTCCACCTGTTCTCTACACACACACACACACACACACACACACACACACACACACACACTGAGGTGCTTCCACCCCCGGGGCAGGGTCCCTGTGGGCCCCCTTCACTGAGGTACCCCAGATGGTCCACTGGAGGCCATCAACAAACATTCTTAAATGTTTTAAGGAGTATTTATGAGGCATGGTGATGAAAAGCACACATTCTTGATTGAGATGTCCCACGTTTAAATCCCAATTCTCCCGTTTCCTGACGTGGCCTCTCTGTGCTTGATTTTACCCTGTAAAATGGAACCCCTCCTTCTCTCCTGAAGTAATTGCTGCAGAAGCATCATGCCTCACACCCCAGGCTGGTGGTCTGCTAAACTAGAATGGGGGCTCCATTCACCTGGTTGACCAATCAGCTAGCTGACCGAGAAAGAGCTTTCTAAAAAGGCAGGTTTGCACGCCTGTGCCTGGTTCATCATTTAAAAAGTCCAGCCATGAACAGGCTCACAAAATCATATTCACACATGGCAGACTACACCATTCAGATTCTTGGACGAAGTGACGTGGACGAACAAACTCAAACCCCGATGATACGCGAAGCTCGACAGGAGGGTTCCTCACTCTCCCTCCCTTGACCCTGCTTGTTCTGGGCTGGGCATCATTCGCAGCCAGCTCTTGCCTCGTGGTGGCAAGACGGCTGCCCCCGCTCCGGACAGACTGTGGTCTAATGGAAGAATGCAAGGGTCCTTTTGCCAGCGTGCCCATTTGGCTCTCTTCTGCTTGCATTGCCTTTTGTGCCCATCCCTGACTCAGTTGCTGTGTCAGGAGATGATGCCCCCACGAGCTAAAGTCCAGGTCAAAGGCTTCCTAAGTCAAGGATGGAGCACCTCCAAGGGCACACAGGCTGAGCATGAAAGAAGTCAAGATCAGACACAATCATCAGTAGAAGGATGCACGGGCCAGAGGCCAAACACATCTCCTGTCCCCACAGCACCGCCGGTGCCCTCCAGCAAGGCTTTCCTCCCCACCTCCACGACCTAGTCACAATCCACCAAGGCGTTTGTTCCACGGGAACGCAGACTCAGTCACCCCTGGTCCCAATGAGGACAGGCGAGGATCTAGCATCTACTGACGTCAACCCTGACCTTCAGGAAAGATGGACCCCAAATCCTCGGAAGAACACTGCATGTACAAGGGCAAATTGCCTGGCCTTGTGATCTGTCTCCTCGACTTCCTAGTTTCGTGACTGTGAACAACTTGCCTAGCCCGTCAGTGCCTCAGTTCCCTCATCCCTGAAATGGGCATCCTGTGTTCACCACTGACCAGGGCTGCTGTGAAGATGACACTGCGTTACACGGGATGTGAACCCCACAGGACAGTGCCGGGAACACGGCAAGGACTCAGTGGCTATTGACAATTAAAACTATTCTTGTTGTTACGAGCCAGAGGCCAGTGACCGAGTCAGCGCAGAGCTCGGTCTTGCGCCAGGAGCCGGTCCTGCGCACGGCTGTCTGGCCCTGGAGACGCTCGTGTCTGCCCAGGAGGGATGTCTTCCTTCGGGTCAGCACTGCAGACGTTTACAGGAACGCCTTGCAGGGTGTCCCAACCTGGACTGGACTCTCACTAACTAAAGCTAATCCATCAAGTCAGTAAACCGCTCTAGCCCTGTCTGTTGCTGGCTAATGAAGAGGCAGCTGAGTTTGGGGGGTCCTCAGATGAACCAAGTGGAAGATGGAAAGAGAATCGTACCCGAGTGCATGGGTGACAAGACTCGGGAGGAGCCTCAGATGAGGTCCCCAAGTGGTAGAGGGAAAGGTCACACTAGGACACATCCCAACCAGACGGCTGCAAGCCCCGGATGACCCTTTGGTGTCCAATGACTGACTGTGTGAGCGGGGAAAGTGATCACCCTGACGTGGTCGGCTTAAACCTCCAATCGGCTTTCAGCTCCTACAACCGCGGATGAGGGCGGGAGGCCCATCAGTGGGGCAACCAGCGGTGGTTACAACCGAGCTTCCAAGCTGAGCTTGCGACTCTCAAGGAGAGCTGGGGACAGGGAGAAAGGGGCTGCCCGCTGCCCTGCCAACCCCTGGGCACACTGCCTCCTCATCTCGAAAACCCAAAATCCGAGCCTGCACGAAAGAAGACTGTTTCAAATGGGGCTAAAGTCAAATGGTTCTCATTGATGACTCATCTTACCTGGCGTTTGTCTCCAGGAAAGATTGGTTTTAGCAAAGGGCTCTGACACTGGCAGACTTTGCAAGGCTCCCTGTTGTGGGTACCTCTCTGGTTACCCAGGCAAATCTAAAGCCAACTGTTTTCCCGACAAGTGAAGGAGAAAAGCCAGAAAACCAATCTGCTGCATTAAAAAAAAAAAAAAACCCTCATGATTTTGAGTCAAATTTCAGGTCAGATATTTAATCAGCAGACAGAAGAACCCAGTGCCATTAAAGCAGTCGCAGCTCAGTCCCTAAGGACTGCTGTAACCCATCGTGATCCATTTGTGCCCCGGCACTCACTTTTCCCACCTGTAAAATGGGGGCATTTGACCGGATGGCCTCCGAGCCCGAACGTGCCCATGGATGTTCTGTTTCTAAGAAAAGACTGGCATCTGTAGGCAGCAGCTAAGGCAAAAATCACCCTTAGAAATTGCTTACGCTGCCCATTCAGTACCCTGGCTTTGGGTTTTATTTATTCAGCCCTCTGCATCCAATTTCACCCACTTCAAAATTTGAGAATCACTGAGCAAGACAAAGAAAGGAGCCAAAGGAAAGTCCGCAGGCGGGCACCCTGCCCTCAAACCACCCAGCCCTGGCGGTGAAAAGGGGCGGGGGAAGTATGAATGCCACACACCTGCTCGACTGTGGGGTTTGACCACAGAGCCTCTCCCCATGCTACAGATGCGTCTCTTGCTGTAAGGATTAAATACGATCTCACATGCAAAAAAGGATCTACAGAGCCCAGGACCTGGTTCCCGGGGAGTAGGCAATACATGTGGTGTTGAATCTAAGGCTTGCATTTTCAATATTCTTTGCAAAGATCGTAGAGAAGAACATGCCTGCCTATCTGCTAACCTTGCGAATTGGGTTTTCCCGCCGTGACCCCACCACACAGCTGTCCCGCGTGCGTCCTGCCCCCATGGCCTTGGCCCTGGGGAGAGGTTCCAAAGTCAGCGGAAGAGTGAGCCATGTAATTCCATGCTGAGCTCTTGTTTAGGAAGCCGCTTTGGAGACCGGAAGAGAGTACACACAGAGGACAAGTTATTGTTTCCATCCACCCGGCCAATGAGACAGGGCTGGGCCACCCGTCTGGGCTGCTCATTGGCTAACATTGGAGCGCTGACCATGGCAGCCACGAGGTGCATGCCATCATCATCGCCAGACCTATTTGTTGGGGGGGCAAATACAAGTTAGGAAAGACTTAGTGCCTCGGCCAACGTCACTCCCTTCCGAGAGCAGAGCTGGGTTAAGCTGGTCTGAAGGAGAGACCATCTGACTTCTTCACCTCCCCACCTGCTGCTTGAGACCTGCCAAGCCTCCACACAAAGAAGCCACTAGGGACGGAGCTGGTCCTCCAAATTTTGTACACTGAGGTCTTAACCCCCGATGGGAGGGTGTCTGGAGATGGGGCCTTGGGAGGTGCTGAGGTTGGATGAGGTCATGAGGGCGCAGCCCTTCTGACGGGATCAGCGGCTTTACAAAAAGAGGCTGGTCCACGGGAGGATGCGGCGAGAAGGCGGCCCCCTACAAGTGAGGAAGAGAGTCATCACCGGAAACAGAATCATCCAGAACCTTGATCTTAGGCCTCCAGCCACCAGAAGTGTGAGGAGGAAATGTCCTGCGTAAGCCCCCAGTGCGGCTCTTTGTCACGGCTGAGCTGACCGAGACAGACATCCACGGACGCAGCCCAGGAAGGGCGGCGGAGGGTGGGGGGTATGTCCACGACAGACCTGGATCCCAGGACAGAACCTCCAGACGCTCGCTGGGCGCCCTGACCCACCCTGCCTGGTTCATAGTTCTGTCCTCTGCACGTGGAACCGTTGTGTGTGACAAAGTTAGAAGTGCTCAGCGTTTTCTAGTCCAGAGTGAGCTCTCAGTACATATTAGATTGAAAGACACACTGATGCTTTGTCTAAACCATCACTGTTATCAGGGGTCACGGTATCGTAAGTTTCTACTTAAACGACAAGCTGATGTCTGTCTGGCAAGGGACACCCGTCAAAGCAATATCCTCATCATTAGTGGTAAATCGGAGAATGTGGCGGAAGAGGGAGCGGGGAGGGAAAGGCCTTTCGGAACAGAGCAATACTCAGGGCACGGGCCCCAGTGTGACCATGAAGGACAGGGGGGTGGGGGGTGGGGGCTACAGGAGGGGTTTAAGGGAGCTCCGGGATGGAGAGGAGACCGGTGTCAAACCTAAACCGCCTCCTTCCCCGCTCTGGGAGTCAGTCACCTGTGCCATGTCCTGTTCCCCCCACCCCTGAGTTAAAAGAGAGCCCTGGGTGGGCTCAAAGCCCTGCTCTAGGTTAGGTCAGGCAACCCCACGCCCCTCACCCATGGAGCTGAAACACGATGCTCTGAGTCACCCTGATGTGCCTCCACTTGGCCTTGGCTCTGAGAGACCGGTCCAAGTTCACGGCTGCTGCCTGCACTGCTCTGGCCTGGAATGCAGGGTTTCCGAGAGGCTGAGCACACTGTGGGACACTGTCCTCAGAGCCCTTCCTCCCGCAATGAGGCCTCTGAGGATTCGCTGAGCTGTGGGAAGAGCGCCCTCCCCTGGACATCCACTGACAGGGTCAAGGCCTCAACCAAAACCACCGCGGAAGATTGCCCTTCATCCCAAACCAGGGTGAGATTCAGGCAAATGCCTGTCCAGTCCAGGAGGTCGCAGGTCACCGGCCAATCGGTGCCCCACTGACTTCTCAGCTGTGCCCTTGTTTGAGAGTCTCCGCCATGCAGAGCCCTTTTGAATGATTTTGTTGGTTTTTCACCAGAGCTCTCATGGAACAGGAGACTAAGCTTCAGGAAGGTTCCGTGGTTGCCCAAGGTCAGCAATGGAGCTCGGATGGCTCCCCAAGGTCAGGAGCTCAGACTCTGCAGCTAGACTGCCTGGGTCCTTGTCCTAGCCCTGCATTAGCTGTGCAATTTAGGAAAAGTGACTTAACTTCTCTGAGCTTCAATTCTTGGATCTGTACACCAGGCATAATGAATTTAAACATGAAAAGATCTTAGGGAAATGCCAGGCACAGGGTAAGCATTTAATAAGAGGCATCTCTGGTTCCCCTCCTGTGTTGGACCTCAGAGCCCTGGCTACTTGTTCCCTGCATTTCTGAGTTCGGGTTCCAAGGCAGACTGGCAAAGTGGGCTCAGAATGCAGTGTGACATTGGCTCCTCCCTGCCACAGTCCTCAGCTGCATGCCGCAGAGCTGGCAGGGCATCTGCCACGGAACACCTGCCTTCTCTGCCAGCCTGGACTCTGCAGAACACCGAGATCGCACGGCTTTCATGCCGGAGACGCAGCTGAGGATGAGCCACGCCGGTGCCGTCTCACTGCTTGGCCGCCCCCGAAACTGCATGGGGCTCCCTGATGCAGAGGAAGGGGAGGGCGAGAAGGAAGGAGTCTGTCCCCAGGGACAAACATACCCACAGAAAAAAAGAGTGAGACTCCCAGGAGAAGGAGCAGAGAGAGAAGCGGAGGAAGTACATGGAGTCCCCACCGGGCTGCGGTGCCCTGGACGCTGTGTGTTCATCATCTTAGGCTCATGGGCACCGGAGTGAGGCAGGTGCTGCTATCTTCTCCCTTTTTACAGATGAGGAAACCGAGGCTCAGGGAGGTCACTTGTTCCTGGTCATACAGCTAACGGGAGGCAGAGCTAGAGGGGAAAGTTTTCAGACCCTTGTGCTGAGTGGCAGCCCTCTGTTCCCCGTGGAATGTCATTCATGGTTCCAGGATGTGTCGGTTACCTATTACTGTGGAGCAAATTACCATGAACTAAGCAGCTTCAAACAATACTCACTTATCATCTCTCAAATTCTATAGGTCAGAAGTCAGGTGGGCTTGGATGGGGTCTCTCTTCATGGTCCCTTAGGGCCAAAATCAGGGTGTTGCCTGGGCCAAGTTCTTAGCCAAAGGTTCTGGAGAAGAATCTCCTGCCAGACCCATTCAGGTTTGTAGAATTCAGGTCTCTGTGTCTGTGGGTCTGAGGTCCCCTCCCCTGGCTGGTCGTTGGCTGGGGCTGCTCCCTGCTCTGAGAGGCCACGCACACTTCTCTTGTGGCCTCTTCCATCTTCAGACCAACAGGAGCGAGTCTGGCGTGTCTCATGCTCTAACCCCTATGACCTCTTCATCTGCTGCCAGCCAAGGAAACACTGCTTTTGGAGGTTCCTGGGATGGCATCAGGCCGGCATGGATAATGTCCCTTTGCCACCGCAGAGTAACATCCCATCATATCTGCAGTCCCGCCCCAGGGAAGGGGAGGGCATTCTGTAAAGCTGGGGGTCACTGGGAGTCATTCTGCCTGTGAGTGGCCGAAGGCCAGAAAGGAACTCAGGAGTTTAAATGCCACCTAACCCAACGGAAACCTTGGATACTGTGAATGGGAGGCAGCTCTATAACCCTGGCTACACGCATGGAGTTCCGGCCTCAAAGCCAAGGGCACGATTCTGCGACCGCACAGTGTGCAGTTTATGGAGACACTAGTAAGTTGCTGAGCTAAGATAATGTATAGAGAAGAGAGCTGCGCAGAAAAACCACAGGCCTCTGTTGCTTTTCCTTCCTTCCTTCCTTCCTTCCTTCCTTCCTTCCTTCCTTCCTTCCTTCCTGTTTATTCTTACTGGACAATGTTCTGGGTCCTGGTAATACAGCAATGAATGAGTTTGACAAAATAAAGTATAGGACCATGTAGTTTTGAGCAGCGGTCAGCAAACTATTCCTGTAAAGGGCCAGACAGGGAATATTCCCAGCTTTGCAGTCCTTTCTAGCAACTACTCGACTCTGCCATCATGGCAGGAAAGCAGCTCCAGACAGTAGCAAGCGAATGGGAGTGGCTCTGTCCCAATAAAACTTTATTTATAAAAACAAGTGGTGGACCACGATGGGCTGCGGTATGTGGTTGACCGATCCTTGGCCCGTGGGTAGGACTAACACATACAAGTAAAAAGTAAACCGGCTCATTCGAATTTGCAGTAAGTCCCTTGAAGCAAATAGAAAGGGCGCCATGACGGACGATACTGGGGAGGAGGTCATTCCTTTAGATAAGGTGGTCAGGGAAGATGTCGCTGAAAAGGTGACATTGAAACATCTGAAAAGAACTAGGAAGGGAGCGGATAACATAAGGGCAGAAGGACCAGCTGGTGCAAAGGCTGAGGCAAGAAGAAACTCGGGTGTCCCCGCACAGGAGAGAGGCCAGATGTGGTGAGTGGGGGGTGGCAATGGGAGGCTGGGTGGCACTGTCACGATGTCGGACTCCAGAGCGGGGGTAGGAGTGTGGATTCCACCTGCCCAGGATGGTGCCCCCGGAGGATAGACACAGGCGTGTGACAGATCTGACCTGTATAGCGCCCTCAAAACCCACCTTAGCAAAAACAATGGCTGTTCTGGGCCCTGTTCACCCGAGTCGAAATGACTTCCCCAAAGGCGTGGAAGTGCTCAAACCAAACACACACGAGACCTGCAGATATTCCTCCAAACGAACAGTCCCCACATCTAAGAAACAAACCTTGAGGAGGTAGAGACACGTATGGGTAGGGGCTGAGGTGAGAACAGGAAGTGGGGTCAGAGTCCTTTGCAAAGAGCTCAGCTTTGACTCCCGGCTGCTGACAACTGCCCCAGCCTGGCCCACGCACTTACCAGGCACCATTTACAGCCGTCACATTAAAACAAGACCACGCTTTCATTGCAGTTGAGCTAAATGCCTTCCCCGATCAATCGATCAATCATAAATCCCTTCTTTGGCTGCATGTTCTGTTTAAAAGACAAAACAGAACCAAAAATAAGTAAAGTGGCCTGAAAGCTCAGAGCCATCAGGATATAGATTTAGCTTTGGCAACCCCAGGGAAAGATCTGCAGAGTTGGGGGCCCTGCAGTTACTCGTGCCCGGGTCCACAAGAGCAGTGTCTTCTCAGGCCCCCGCCACGGGTTTACTCCTGGGCAGACGCCAGGCCGGAGCCCCAGCGACTCACAGGGCACGCCCAGTGCTGAGCTCTGCGGGATTCCCGGAGCCGAGGAGCCCGTGGGCTGGGCAGCCACCACGGGGCAGGGGGCCCTTCATAAATGCCTCTTGCCCAATCCTCTTGCTTCCTGCCCATGAGTTACACAGGCATCTGTGCATCTCCAGACTTGGGGAGTCTTCTCTCTCTTTCTGACTGACCGTTCAGTCCCCAGTGTCCAGCACAGAGCCAGTAAGTGAACGTGTGGTGCCTGATAAGTGGTCAAAGGCAGGAATGGCAGCCTGGCTTCCCCCACAAGGACATGGCTCAAAGCCCTCTGTCAAGCTGACTGATCAGGACAACTTGAAAGATGAGCCACTGCCCAAGGATGTGGAAGTAAAATCAGTAGCAGACCTAGGAGCAACCAGCAAGAAATAAATAATGCACCAGGTATGCGGCGAAGTCTCCCTAGAAGGGAGGCAGAAAGCAAAGGTTGAGTTAAAAGAGCCCAGAGGGTGGCTCCACAGGAGACTCTAGGATATAGCTGGAGGAGGAGCAACAATGTGTCACTTTCAGACACTTGGTCAAAGTCTTTGGCCATCAAAATGCAGGGATGAGGTGAGTGACAGGCAGGCTCCGCCTTCATCAGGGTGGTGCTGTGTGTGGCCACCTGGGCAGCGTTGGTACTCGGGGCACAACTGTCCTCGTACATGCCAGGCACGAGGCTGGGGCTGGGCTGTAGGAAAGAGTAGGCTGGCATAGAAAAGGAGGAGAGAAAACCAAGGCTAAGGGGACGGCAGACACATGGGGGCCACCAGACGCAGGTCAGAGGTGCAGCTCTGTCCCCACAGCTTGGGAAGGGAGACGGTGCACCGCACTCGCAGGAGAGTCTTTGCCCCTGAAAGTTGGGCCATCACATCTGGGAACCGAGACAGTGACAAGGCACGGTGGCCAAGGGGAGGTGGAGGTGTGTGAGCAGCTCCCCCCTCCCCCAGATGTCACGGGCTGGCCCTCACCCGGTCACGGAGCACACCCGGTGTGCTGGCAGTGTCCTGGTGCGCTAAGGAGCACTCCGATCGGGAGCTTACCTTCTAGCGAAGGAGTCAGGGGGACAGTAAAGAGCAAGACCGTTTCACACACGGAAAGGGGACCAAGGAGATGCCTCGCTGGCCTGATTGGGGCAGATCCACGCTGCGAAGTCAGATGAACTTTGAGTCCCAAGTCTGGGGTCAGACGAGCCACAGCAGCCGCTGAGCCCCTAGGCCCGGAGGGGGTCAGCTCAGGTTCATGCCAGAGGTTAGCGTCTGGGCCAAGGGTCAGGGCAACAGGCACAGGGCTCCAGAAGTACTCTGGCGCTCAGGACTCCCAGTCCCCCTGCTGGGTGAGGGCTAAGGCAGGGCCGACGGTGGCCATCGAGGCTCTTGTTCCAGGCTCCACACGGGACAAATGCAGCCTCCACAGCTTAGAGAGAAACTGTCCCTTTGTGTGAAGGGAAGAAGGAATCACTTCCTTCAGGTGCAGCAACCCTGCCCAGACATCCTGCTCCTGGGCAAGGCCCAGGCAAGGCTGCAATCACATGTGCCCTTGGGCTGGCCCCCTGATGCCAAGGCAGAGGCCCTGGGCACAGATGCTGTTCATATCTGCCCTCCCCGTTCACCTCCAGCGTTCTGCCTGACACCTGGTGCAGAGTAGGCCCTCAGTGAACAGCCTGCGACGCTGACGGATAGCAGACGAACCCTTGGCCTCCCCGAGCAGCGCTGGCCCGTTCAGGGTGGGCAGGAACCAGCCGAGGCCACGTTAACCCTGCGCCCGCTAGCACCCTGAGAAAACGCTGCGTGGCAGAAGCACGTGAGCCACACATACAATGTGCACCTCCCAGCAGCCTCATCAGCCCAGCGAAAGAAAAGCAAGTGAGAGTCATTTTAACGATGCATTTATTTACTTAACCAACACATCCAAAATAACATCGTTATTGGTTTGGCATGTAGTCGACATAAAAAGATATTAATCAGGCAACACAGTCACTTTTCTGTGCTGAGTCTTTGAAACCCGCAGCGCACGCTACACTTTGGCCACGGCTCACGTGGGCAGCGGCCACGCAGGGCTCTTGGCTTCCAGATTGGAGGACGCGCATCTACAGCCTGTGATTTCCAGGGGGGAGGAAATTTTGAGACCTAGAAAAAAATGTTTTATTATTTTAAAGCGCTCGAATAAAACCCTGAGAGATATGGGGAAACACCACAGAGGTCCAATAAATGGAAGATCACACAGATCACAGTGGCCCCGCCCCCAGCACTGGCGGGAGTTGTGCGTGAGTCCCACCCCCATAGGCTAGGGATAGGGCAGGGCCCCTCGCAGCAAGACTCATTGTTAACAAGTCGAGTGCAGCTCAGGTCTGACTTCTTCCTTAGTTTCCGCAAACTTGCATTTCTAGGGAGATGGGGGTGGATGTTAGTATGTCTTAAGTGATGTGGGTGCAGCCTCCAAAAACAAGCATTCCCGAGGTCTGGACAGGCACTGCGCATTCCCGCACCCCAGCCGGAGCACTGCAGGCGGAGGGTTTGCAGGCGAGGAGAAATGGAATGCCCCGCTGAAGCAGGGAGCTCAGGCCCAAGGAGCTGGACAAAACGCGTCCTGCTGACTAAATACATTTTTCAAAAAAGAGCAAATTTGCACAGCACCCCTGATGCAATGAATCAGACTTGCTTTTTTTCCTGCCTGTCAAGCCACTTATTAATCATAACATATTATTGCTCTGCTCGCTCAATATGGGGTGTGAAACACCAGGATCCAGCTGAGAACAGAACTGAAAAGAACGGACAAGGATGGCAAGAAAAGAACAAAATCAACCTAGGCTCAAGCAAAAGGGAAAAACCATCGTCCAGCCTCTTAAACCAGATCTCCAGAGCTATCAGAAAGATCCAGGGACACTTCAGTGAAGTGTTCCTGTAGCTACAACCCTCTGCTCCCGCCTTCCTGAAAGGGCGTGGCATCTGGAGGGGAGAGGCCTGAGGGTGAAGAGCTTAAGATGGATGGAGTCACCGTTCGGCCTTCACCTGTCACCTTTCCCATGCAGCTGTGAATTAGGGTAATTACTATCAGCTTCGTGCTGGGCCAAGCAGGTAGGAAATCAAGTTGATGTTGGAAAAAAATGGAAGAAAAATATCAGAGCGTGGAGAAAGGGGGATGAGGGTCAAAGTCACTCCTGCCACAGCAGAAAGGACATTACGGATTCTCGCAGAGAATAAATTACAAGGAAGAAGAGAGGTTATGCACCCTCCTGGGGGGCACCTACTGCAACTTGAAAACAGGCAAAGGAACTGATAGGAGAAAAAGAAGATTTCACACAAAGACACACACACACACACACACACACACTTCAGATATACATCAAAGTCTTCAAGAAGTGGATCTTTACCCGGCTCTGGTCAAAAAGTACTTCAGGAGGAGGGCTAATTTTCACAGCATCGTAAGTCTTTGAAATGTGTCATTGCCAATACTAAAGGCCACTAGCCTGCCCCTGCACAGATCCTCTTGGTCCCCTGCGTGGAATGGACTAGGAACACCTGTCAGTTCTCCATGACCTGACTCTGGACTTGAGGTTGAACTTTTCAATCCATTTCCCTTTTAAATCAACACTCAGGAACCTCTGGTGCCCAGGCTCCCGGTGTCTTCTATACGGCAGCGACTCTCAGCGTGGCCCCATTCCTAACATCAGACAGGGCTTCAGTCCCCCACCGAAGGCTGACAGATCGGAGCTGTTGGCCTCATCGCATTCCTCGCTCAGCCTAGACATTCCCAGTCCCGGCTGTGACACACTCACACACACGGTTTTTAAAAACATCTTAAAATCCTATTGCAAAGGCGTTCCATCTGCGCTTGATGGAACGAGAAATATGTTGGGGTTGGCACGTACAAAGCTGTGTGCTCTCCTTCCTGCCAAAGACGCAACATGATTGACTGAATGGGAACAGGAAATCGGCTTGCCAGGATGTCTCTAAAGCAGGATGAGCGTGCTCGGTGGAGGCTTAACGCTGTGCCACAAAAAAGGGAAAAACAGGGAAGTCCACATGCTTCCCAGCTCGGTCTAGAGATGAAGGGCCAGTTGGGGGGAACGCGAGAGGATGGGGCGCGCACAGAGTCCAGTCCAGCCCCCGGAGACAGTTGGGTATTTCAGAAGGCGGAATGGCCGCCATTTAGAAGGAGCCGGAGTCAGCTCACCAGAGAGCATTTGCAGTGTGGCCCACTGCCCGCCTCCCGGGAGCGAGGTGCCTGCTGGCATAACGCCCTGTTCTGGGCAGCAGCACAGCCTCCTAACAATGGCTGAGGCGACAGATACTGACAGCCTATCTGCTACGTGTCAGGCACTGTGGTAGGAACTAGGGACACAATGCAAGCAGGACACGGCCCCATCCTTCAGGGTGGTGGAGACAGAGAAGTCACAGGGAGTCCCACTAGCTGATAGTCAGGATGGTGACCGCAGCAGGTCCAGGATCACCTTGGAGACGAGCCTCCGCCAGGCTCGGATGGGGTGGTGAGGAGGGTCCTCCAAAGAATGTGACCTTCAGGTTAAGACCTGAAGGATGAATAAGATGTAGCCGGTTGAGGGAGTGATGGGGCTGGAGGGGTTCCAGGTGGGGAAATACAGCATTTGCTGAGACTTGGGGGCCATGGCAAGCTTCCAGGGCTTCGTGGAGTCCCATACGGCCAGAATGCAGGCAACCGCAGCATGTGACAGGAGATAAAGACACAGGGGCCAGTCTGAAAGGGCCATGGATGCCTGGCGACGAGACTGGGACTTCGCCTTGAGGACAACAGGGGACAGCAGATGTGTTTCAAACAAGGGAGAGCCTGGGTCAACCACTTCCTTCAGAGTGAATATTCTGGCTGCCATACAGGGGACAAACTGGAGGTTGGTCAAATAGAGACAGCCTCAGAAATTTAGCAGAAAGAGGCTCTTACAAACCTTGCCCAACCCGCTTGCTTTGTACCTAAGGAAACTAAGGCACAGGAAGAGAAATTACTTGCCCAAGGACATAGAGCCGGTGTGCAAAAGCGGGTCAGGCAGGTTTGCTGCATTCAGGGGAACAGGCTGCATTCACAGCGCTGAGGGGTTCCCGTGCTCCTGTTCTCACTCGGAAAGTCGCCGACAGGCGCGTCTCCTCTGAGCATACACAGCTCAGGGGCTGACGTGCCTGATCCGGTTTAGGAAGGGCTCCCACCCACCCCCCCAAGCAGATGCATCCCTACACTTCACGTTCCCAAATGACTGGAGAAACCAACCACAGTGGCTTAAGTGGAAGCCCTTCTGAGAGCGGCAACACCGACGCATGGAACCACCGCCACGTGCCCTCCTTCTGAGAGTCCTCTCCAGTCCCTGACAGATGCCCATCGCAGCCCTGCTCCCCCCTTGGTATCGGTGTGTGCAGGGCTGGGAAAGAAACTGCTCTAATGAGGTCCTTCCGTCCTAAAAAAGGGTCTTGGTGTAAGAGGGTGCAGCCAGGGGGCCCCCAAAAGAAGGATTTGTAATGGGGTCCAGAACTCAGGGTGTCCAGAAAATATTAAAAATATGGGATGTCCTCATCCCCACAAGTCTGAGCTGGGGGATGGGACACATGAAGCAGGGCCATTGAGAGCTGTTTTGCGTAGCAACAGTTTTGCAGCTAACCTCTGGAACAGTCATTTAACATATCTGTAACCTTTAACTGCTTTCATGGATGTGTTAAATGGCTGTGGCCCTGCTTTGAGCCAAGGGGATGGGAGTGACTTCCACCCGATTTGTAACTGGGAGGCAACTCTCCCTGGTTACAGAGCCTGTGTGAGAACTTGGAGGTGATTGGCTCCAGGCCATGGGGCCACACCTGCCCAGACTCACTGTGGCAGCCCAGTGAAGCTGGAAGAGTAAGGGAGTGCTGGCAGGTGTAGCCAATTGTGGAAGGAGTTGGAAATGGGGCTGCAGAGGAAGACTGGCGCGGGGATTTAAACCCAGATGCGGCAGCCATTGAGAGAAGAGCCACGTGGCTTTGGCCAGAGTCAGGGCCCTGCAGCCAAGGGAAGATCACCACGTGGCTTTAGCAGAGAACCGCCACTCGGCTAAGGCAAAGAGACACCACTTGGCTTTGGCAGAGAACCATGTGGTTTTGGCAGAGAGGCAATGCCCCCCTCCCCTCGCAGTTTTGATGGGGGGACCCCTGCAGCATTGGCAAGAGTGAGGACCCCATGGCTTTAGGGTGCTCCCTTTGGCCACGTGGCTTAGGAAGCAGGAGAGACTTTGCCTAGAAGAAAAAGGAGAAAGGACTTTTACCAATGGGCCATGAGAAGGTGCCACATGACTTTGGATTCACTGGAGATCCTGGCGACACAGCCGATGGTGCTGGGAACGAGGGAGGCCTACCAGCTGAGCACGGGTTACTGGGAAGAACCAGGGGCTGCCTGAGCCACGGACTTCTATTTTTTTTTCCTGAGATACGGTACCCCAGACCAGGCAAAGGGGGGGGAAGAAAGTACTGTGTGTGTTTGTGGTTATTTTAAGGGACTTTGGGATTTTGATGAAGACATTAAGTCATTACTCTTAAGTCTGTATAACTTGAATAAATAATTCCTTTCCTTTTCACCAATCTCTGACATGGAGAGCTATAATTATCTGGTGAAGGGAAAGGTGAACCTAATACAGGGAGACCCCAGGAGAAGGGGGGTCCATTCGATAACATTGTAGGACCCCCTTCCCTGGCGGCCAATCAGGGAAAATCTTGGGAGACCACATGGGCAGTAGCTTTAAAGTAATACAACTACTTGAACATGTGCAGTAAAATCCTGCCAAACTAGCCAGGAAGGATCCGCCCTATAAGAACAGAGTCCCTCCAGCCCATGAGGTCAATCTCTGCTTGGAATTGGCCTGCTCCCTTGTTCTCTGCTATAAACTCTGGGTGTTCGGTTCAATCCTTTGTCCCGATCACCAAGAACCTGGTAACCTGTGCCCACCTGTGACATTGGTGCAAGAAACCAGATCCACAGAGGTCGTGGGCTAATGGGAGCAAGGGCACAGCTCTGACATAGGTGGCCGGCTCGGGCCGCTCCCACCGCTCTCACGCCGCGCCGGACCCAGGGGCTGAGTTATGATGGCGGGGCTGGTATCACCCACTACCCACTCCTTAGATTCAGGATCGCCAGCCCTCCCACCTGGGCGCCAAAATAAGCCTGGGGAGAAAGGTGTCCCATGAAGACAAGCCAGCCCTGCCCCCTGCACTTCCGAGGACAGCTGGTGAGAACGGGTGACAAGCTGGAAGGAAGAGAGGAAAGGCAAGAAGATGGAGTGTTAACAGCAAACCGGAAAGGAGGGGTTATTTTGCATGTGGTGACATCTCCAGTGTTAGCCAAACATGTACCCCTCAGGCAGACGGTGCCACAGTCCCCTTTTAGGGTGACCAGGAAACACTCCTCCTCTCAAAATACAGCCCCGCACCTTCTGGGATCCCACCAAATGGAGAGACTCGCTTGGGTTAATCGACTTAGCAGAAGCGAAAACCCCTGTCCGCGGATAACGGGGGTCGTCGTCAATCATCCCACCTTAGTGACATCAACTTAAAATCGGTCCTACTCTCAGGTTGGCCCCACGAACATCAGAATGTGGAGGGACAGGGTGCTCAGGGGCTGGGCCGGTGGAGGGAGGCCTTGAGCAGGCGGACGGGGCAGGGGGAGAGCTGGCTGGAGGTGGGCTGAGAAAAGGGGTGGGGGTCGTTCCAGAGGGAGGACAGGAGGCAGCCACACTAGGGACACAGGACAGCTTCCCTGGAGACCGCTTGTCCTAAACACGTAACAAGTTTTGGCTGAGCCCTGCCTCCTACCGCAGCTGTTACATCCATTTTCTGGGGCCGCTGGGGACGGTGGAGACAGCATGCCTTTGTTTTCTCTGCAAACACTGGGAAGGAAAGGGAGCTGGGGTCAGAGCCGTGCTGGGTTTGTCAGGAGGTTCGGAGAATCCTCAGAAACTCCTCAGATTCGCAGAGGACGTGAGCACAGGTGATTTCTGGCTGTGCCTTGTGGTATCGCTCCTGGCGGGGCGGAGAATTCACTGGGGAGTGGTCCCAATGATCTGTAGCTTTTCTCTCCCAAGCACTATGTAGCTATGTCCCGGTGACTAATTCAGTCTCAGATACTGTATGCCAAAAGACTGCAGCAAGGGGGCAGGAGGAGGTCATTTATTAGGTTGAAAATGTCCTTCCCATCACTGCAAGTCCAACTCCAACTCTGATATCGATCTCTCACAGCTCCTTTTGGGAGATGTAGCTTGCCTGGCATTCCAAAAGGGACTCTTTCGCCAGAAGCAGACTTCAACAAGCATCTGCGGCATGTGAGAGGCTCCCAAGAATCTCCAATATCTTAGCTCAGTTGATCTTAATTGCAATCCTTTGCGCCACCAAGCTGTGGGGCCTTGCATGGCTGTGTTAACTGGAAGAGGCAGAGAATTATTGGTGGCTGCAGGCCAGAATGCGAAAACCAACCAGATGCTTGTCTCCTTGGCCATGTTCTCTTGGGTCCCTGTTGGACGAGAGTCCCTGGATGAAGCCACGTTTCAAAAAACAATGGGTTCCGGGTACAATGTCCTGGCAGATTATAGATGGGACCCAGAAACACGGGGTTCCCAGGGAAAGGCAGGGCCCAGTAACAGGTGAGTCAGGAACCAGTCAGACGGAAGGACCAGAACAGATCCACAAACATTCCAAGTCCCTTTCCGCCCCAGGGCCTTCGCACATGCTGTCCTTGCTGTGTAGGCTGTGCTTCCTCCGCCCAACATTGCTCACAGTTCAGTCCTTGGTCACGTGGAAGCGCTTTCCAACCCCTTCCCAGCCTGTGAGATGCCAACCAGGCCAGGCAGCCCAGGTGAATGCTGTGGCCGCGGGGCAGAGAACGCCAGCTGTGGTTTATAAACGGAAAGGCACAGATGCTCAGGCAGCTGGAGGTGGGATCAGCCACTTCTCTCCAAGGCTCCTGCAATAGGAGTCTGAGTCAGCAAGGATCAGCGACTCCTGGTCCCTTGAGCTGCACAGAGAGGCCCTGCGGGCAGGTGAACCTGTGCCAGGGCACCAGGGGTGGCTTCCCTGGGGTCCTGGATCTTGTGCTATTGAAAGTTTTCTTCGGCTCCAGCTGGGTTTTCTCTCCTTGACTTCTTTGCTAAAGCCCTACAAAACAGCACCCCATCTGTAGGAGACCAGGAACTCACCCGCTCACATTGGTGAGAATGAAGCTCCATCCTTCATCTTAAATTATTTAAAAATCTCTACTGTGCCCTCCCAGTTTGGGTGGTTTAGGAATTGCCAGAGACGGATCTCTGCCTTGTGATGAGTGTTAATCAAGGGCTTTACCCTCTGGGCTAATTCATCTGGGCCGCTGGAGGGTAACCTTGACCGTCCAGGAAAAAGCTTTGCTAAGCTAACGCGGGGTATAAACAGTGTCCTCAGGAACACGTTTGACCCACTGAAGAGAACACACGGACTGCAGGTAACTTGGCAGCGTTCGTTTGCATCCTGATGGTTTATCTGCCTTTATAATTGGGTTTATTTACATGTTAAAGGAAACTCACCAAAAATCCTACATAAACTATTTTTAAATTTTCTGATTAAACAATGTACATCGGGGGGGGGGGGAGGTAGATAATACCAACAACCAAAGAAGAAACAAGAAATCACCCGCCATATCTCCCCCTGGGAATAACAACCACCTTCTCTCCTCTCCTCTCCTCCCCTCTCCAATCTCTACTTGCCTGCCCTCCCCCACCAGCCTTCTGTATACTTTGCAGTCAAATGAACCTAAATTCTAATCAAATGAACCTAAATTCTAATCCTGCCTTTACCACATACTTGCTGTATCACCTTGAGCAAGAGAGTGCATCTCAAATGGTTCATCCGCCAAAGGGGATGAAGCCGACTCGGCTCACACGCCACCCGTCAGAGAGATGGCTGATGTTATTCCATGGAGGCAGCACCTTGCCTTACTGAACGGGCAATAAATGGCGGTGTCGTAGTTACGAGCTGCGCAGAGAAGAGTTACCAGACCAGGCGTGACTATTTTACGAAAGGCGGGCTTGCCAGGTCGGCCCTCGGCTGGCACCTGGGAACTTGGATTTGGGGAGAGTTCCAACATTTCCTAAAGGATAAGCATGGCTCTCTGTGCTTAAGCTGCTTGTGCAGACAGTACGGTTCAGGCTGAACACCTGCTTTCCTCCTGGCAGTTGGGCATCTGGGCACGTGCCAGGCAGGGGGGTGCTCACACGAGCAGCCCCCAATGCAACTCCTGGGCACCGAGTCCCCAGTGAGCGTCCCTGGCTGGCAACATTCCCCCGTGTTGTCACAACTCACTTCCTGGGGAACTCCCCCAGGGGGTCCCCCAGCTTGCTCCTGGCATCCCTCAGACCTTACCCCATGAACCTGTTCCCTGTGATCTTGCTTTGCATCTGTTTGCTGTGATAAGCCCTAGCCAGGAGTCCTGGAGTCCTGCTTCCGAACCACCGCACCTGGGGGTGGTCTCGAGGGCCTCCCGACATGCGAGCGTGTCCCTGGAGTTGGCTGCGGGGCTCCAATCCCGGTTCTACCAACGTATCAGTCTCTGCACCACTCGGGTCCCCAGCAGGACTCAGACGACTTCAGTGAAAGGTCACTTATCAAGGTGTGGGTGGGGTCTGAGAAAACCAGTGAGGGTCCGAGCAGCCTCTCGGAGCTGCGGGGGGCTCATTGTTTCCCACCAGTGAAATGGCGGCAGTCAGGACAAGGGCTGGTAATTATTACCATTATGTTGGCTGCGGATGTGGTTTTCACGGGACTGTTCCTCTGTTACTTTACAGCCATGTCCAAATAATATTCATTCTAGAAAGAGGGTAGAAGGAGGTGGGGAGAGAGGAAAAGAGGGAGGGAGAGAAGGAAGGAGGGAGGGAAGGAAGGAGGAAAGGGACCAGTCCTTGGCACTCTAAAACCTGATTTGTCCCTCACTCGGTCCTTACACAGATGTTTCTAGAATCTAACCCGGGAAACATGCTTAAGTGAAAGCTCTGGTCGGCCAGCAAAGGCCCTGAGTCTCCTGGTATTCACCTCCACTCAGCAAATTTCGCACGGGGCATTTCACGCCACCGTTCTTGGAGTGCGGGCACAATGAGACTGCCCACCAAACCCTAAGTGGGGCTGAAGACCCCTCTGCCCTCCCCAAGCCTCAGCCCAGGCCCCAAACCCCAAACCAAGAGAAAATGGTAAACACTCTCCACTCAGGGCTAACGGACAGATAGCAAACTCTCCCCTCCAAGGTCCTTTGGATTCCACGCATGTGGCACGGCTACCCAGTGCACAATCCATGATAACCCTGCTCCCCGCCTGCCCGCTGCACCCCATTCCTTCCCCAGAGAGGGTGGAAGCAGAAGGTAAGTACACGAGGCTATAAATTGAAGTAAATCAAAGCCAGGCCTTGGGTAATGAGGCAGCTGGGGGCCCCAGGGAAGCTCAGCAGTGTCCAGAATGTGGGAGCTGTTTGTCAGAACTTAAGGCGCAGTCTGGAACAGTTGCAAGAGAGGAGGTCAGAGGGCTCCCATCCAAGAGCAGCGATGGAGGAGCAGATCAGGTCAAGGAGAGGTAAAGGGCGCACAGCTGGGCAGGTGATGCTGGAGGGCATTTTGTGGGAAGCCCAGAGGCAGAAACACTTGGGGAACAGAGCCAGTTCCTTAAACTCCTGGCAACCGTTTCCTTGTGGTCATTTACATAATGTTGCAATTGTCACTGCTATTTGCTTTCTATGGCAAAGGGAGACCCAGCATCAAAGGAACAAACCTAGGTTAATTCAACCCTCATTAGCCACTGGCAACACAGAACCCGGTTAATCACCCACTTAACTTGAACATGGAGTACAAAGCCCTATTTTGTTTGGAATGGGGTTTCAGGGGGCAGATGCCTTCCAGCAAGCCACACCCCCACTCTCAGTTACTGGGTTGGTCTGCAGCAATGGACGCCAAGGTGCCCACATATCAGAAGAAACCACGACCAGAAGGTGCTGTAAGGGCCTCAGGTAGGAGGGGTAGCACCACAAAGTGAGGTCGGGGGCTCCAGCTCTGTGCTGGCCCAGAGGCCTTGGGCAACTAACTTACCAACACCTTTGAACCCCAGTTTCCTCTTCTGTTAAGTGGGGATAACAAAAACGTCAATTTATAACATTGTGGTGAGGATTAAACGAGGTAACGCAGGTAGAACTCTCCAAATGCTTGGCACATTCAGTAAAGGCTGGTCGCCAGGATTTTCCTCTGTGTTGACACTACCAGCCCTACTTAACATACCACCGGTTCCCTAAAGAAGGCACTTTTATGTCCAAGAAGATGCAAGGAAGATAAGGCCTTGACTCATCTGAGGTGCTGATGTAACTTCTCCGCCTAAATTCACTGGTGGCTTCAACTCGCTTAACGGAACTTCCCAGGATGCTAACACAAGCCGAGGGCCGAGATGAGCACCTGAGGGCCAGACTCAGCCAACTGACTACAGATGAGAGGCGAGAGGCATTCCGTGATCCAGTTCAACTCACAAAATAAAGAATAAATCTATCCTCACTGGGTTTCCCCGTGTCAACACACACACACACACGTTGTTCTGCAACTGGGGGATGTAGCTTCCTTCCTTCACTCTTTGAACAATATCCATGCCTTCTGGCTGGGCAGGGAACCCTCTGAACTGGAGAAACTGACTGTCTTTGCAGCGTCTGCGTACGCAACAGTACTGACTCCCAAGGCTTGGTCACGAGAGGCCCGGGAGCCTGTGCGGAAGCTGGAGCACCCGCCCTGGGAGCCCTGGAGCCGCCGTTCGAGGTCTGCGGCTGCCACGTGTGAGGAAGGCCGAGATGCAGGAGGAAGCTACAGAGGATCGGAATGCATTCCTGGGAAACATACCACTTTTCAGACAACTGAGAAAGAGTAGATGCAAAAACAAAATGAAAACAAAAACTCTCTGCCTGCCCCCACCCCACTCGTACAAAAACAGACTCACACTCTTAAACACTGGAGCCAGCCCTAGACTCTTTGCCGGGACATGGCATGGAGAGGCATGCATGCACATGCAACAAGCCTTTCTAAAATAGCCCTTACCTTCCGTTCGTCTCCCCAGATATTTACCTTCCCACAGTCTGCAGCCCCGGGAGGTCCAAACCCCCTTTCCTCTGCCTTTTTGCTTCCCTACGAACATGACGCTCTGTGTCAGGATGCTATGTGAGCCTCAGGTTCTAACCACCCTTGGAGGTACTCAGCACTGGGTTTCTCCCAGGTGTGTGCGCGCTACCTGTGTTAATAAACTCTGTTTTCCCCTGTTAATCGGTCTTTTGCCAGTTTAATTTGCAGGACCCCCAGCCACTGGGCCTAGGAGGGTAGAGGAGAAAAGCCTTTCCTCCCCTGCAAGGCCACGTGCAGGGGCTCCAGCCCCTTGGGCTGAGATTGTAACCCCACCTGAAGCCAGCCTTTGGGTTGTCCTTAAAGCCCAGGAGACAGTGAGTGAGCAAGGAAGCCTCCGCGTGACACCGGCCCCCGGCCACTGGGTCCACCCAAGCGGGTCAAGCCCTCGGACCCAAGGTCCCGGACAGTGTGGAGCAGAGCCTCACGCTGGGTCCTGCCCAGACTCTTGATCTGTACAAGCCACGAGCATAATAAAATGGGGTCTTCTCGTGCCGCACTGTGCTCCAGGCTGTTTGTCATTGAGCAACGGAGAGCTGAAAGGATAGGGAAACACCCCCTTTGAGCGTATAGCTCGTGTGAACTCAACTATGTAGGTTCAACTCCAAAAAGCAAAAACTGAACCCTAGTGAAATAAGTACAGCAGGTGATTTCGCTCACCGGTCACCGCGTTCAGCGGGCATACGCCTAGACAAGGGTGAGAATGGGCTGGGAGCACAGGATCCCGCTCCCCTGCTTCTCCGCCACATGAAGCACTGCCCCCTAGGGGACATTTGGAAATATCTGGAAGAGCACTTCACCGTGCAGTGAAGGGATGGTGGCCAGGAGCATCCGCGGCAGAGATGCAGACGCCCGTGCTGCAGAGACCGCCCAGCACCCAGGGCCCTGCCCGGAACGTTCGGATGCCCCTGCTGGGAAGCACCGCGTGGGCTCCGCTTCAGAGGGCCTGTCACGGGGTGAGCAGCTTAAAAATAAGTGTTTCTTTTTGCTTGAGCAGCGTGGCCCCGAAACGCAAGCTGCCACTTTTCACAGGATGCTTGGCAACACAGTGACTGGCCCCCACACAGCAAGAAACAATACTAAGCTTCACTGACTTCGTGACAGACACTCAGACTTGGCCCCAGAATAGCCGTTCCCTCAGGGGTCTCAGGACTACGTTCTGACTGGGT
The DNA here is from genome assembly GCA_004027475.1 of Anoura caudifer. Taxonomy (NCBI): domain Eukaryota; kingdom Metazoa; phylum Chordata; class Mammalia; order Chiroptera; family Phyllostomidae; genus Anoura; species Anoura caudifer. The sequence goes on along the minus strand of PVKU01005171.1, from coordinate 29,960 downwards.
CCAGTCATCACCTTGCTCACTGACTTATCTAGAACCTCTGGGACACTCAATTCTACTAGAAGGAACACAAAGATCCCATACGTACAAACACACAGACACACGCTGATTTCGTGGGATTTGTTTTTAAATAGTAAGTGGTATAGTCTAGTCATATTATTTGTAAATTTTTTGACACGTGTGTGGAGGAGATTTTGTTACTGAGTCAGTGCGGAAGGGTCTGCTTAAGTCTTTTAAACTGCTGAGGAGCAGGGGCCTATTGTGTGGGTTAACTGCAGTTACGTCCACATATTGGTGGGCATTTCATTGTTACTCCCCCCGCCCCCAGTTTTCTGCAATCACAAACAATATGTCAGGGAAAAAATTCTTGTCCTTGAGTTTTCGACTCTCCTGAATGCATTTCTCTGGGCGAGGAATTGCTGGGACAGCCATTTATAATCTTAACAGGGCCTGCCACACCGCCCGCACAGCGGCTCAGCCGACTTCCCTTCTCCCCAGCCGCGTTCAAGGGTGCCCCAGTTGTCTCTGGGGTTTTCCTGGGCAGTTCTTCAAAGGTCTCAGGCAGGGGGTGGAGGCGATTTCTTTATCTGTCACGTTGGGCAGAGAGGGGAGAAACGTGTCCAAATAAATTAAAGTTGGTAAGTACTTAGCGTCTCCTCTAAGGCAACCACAATACTGGAGGTGTGTCCAAGTGAGATGGCATGGCCTCTACGTTCAAAGAGATGGCAATCTCTTGCACGAGCAAATTTTAGACTTTTGACATTAGAGCTGAAATAAGCCAGTGGACGAATTTGTGGTCCAAGGCTTCTGAGGAGCCGAGATGGCCACCGGTGCAGGGGCCCATGAAGCCCTGCTGAAGCAGGTGCACCCCAAACTGGAAGTGAAGGATGGGAGGGACTTAGTTACTTGAAGAGGAGGAGGCACAGAATTCTGGGTGGGCGGTGATGGGGATAAGGGCACAGGTACAAATGGCAAGGGACAGGGTGCAGAGGGGCCGGAGGGAGGTGGCAACATGAAGACGGGCACCTTGGAAACGCGTGTGCTACATCAGAGGGCAGGCGCGGTCACGGCTTCTGTCCTGCCCACGGGGGGAGAGAAGGGGGAAAATACAGCCCAGCACAGGGCAGGGCCGAAACCCGGGTCAGTTCTTGCACTGGGCGGGCAAAGCCCACACTGAGTAACAAAACGTAACCAGTTCAGAGAGATGCCTGAAAAAGATTATTCCACAAATTGCATCTTTATTGATTTTAATAGCGCGGAAAAATGAATTTTGCAAAGTACCTGACACAACACTTACTTGTAAATCGATGCAAAAACTGGATAAATGTGTCAAATGACTTCTCAACCAGGAGATGCGAAGTTGAGAGAGGAGAGAGGACAGGAACCATATTCTCAAGCAAACAGATGCTGTACTGTTGTGAATGCTTTTTGAAAAATAAGTGTGTGCAGCATTTATGTGTGTGTGTGTGCAAGTTTATCATGAAGTTAAGAAGAAACTTAAACTGTTGCAAGAACTAACCACTACCTTTTTAAAAACTACCTAAGAGCCATTATTATATATGATAATAATAGTAACATCAGTAACAGTAATCATCACAAAAAATTATGCTGTATTTCCATAACCCTTTTGAAGTTTTTTGACATTGCCAGCACAATCTTTCACAACAACGCTGCAAGGTAAGACTGGGAGGAAATTATAAATGTTTTCATCAGCAAAGTAACAAGCAAAGCTCATGTAAATCAGAGCAGGAGTTTTTCACCTGGAGCCTAGACAGTCAGTCTTCCAAGGTCCGCAGGGGAGATCCGGGGATTAGTTTGTCCTTTTCAATTTGCATGCTAATGTGCACCCATGGCAATGCGCATTTTTCGGAGCAAGGGGTCCGTGGATTCTCTAATGAATCCACAAATCCCCCAAAGTTAAGAACTGCTGAAATAGAAAAAGAAATAGCTATGAATTTGACACTGAGCAAAATGTTGACATTAACAAAATGTTACAGCATTTTAAAACCTGTTATGGTAAGATGTGTGATAATCGAAGTCTTTTACCTGTAGCTACATAGGTATATGCAAATAAAGTTATAAGCATGACTTCGACTTCTGGATGTGATACCGCACCCGAGGCAAAATTTACCTTCCTCATTGATGATTAAAAGATGTGTGTTTTTTCCAGAACTTGGACAACAAGCAGCCCAGGAGAATCACCTTTCAAAGAACAGAAGCACGTAAGGCGAGCCCCACAATTTCTTTAGCTTACGTCCTGGAGAGAGTTTCCAGACCAGAGCCCAGGAAGGAGGACCAGACACAGCCCGGCGGTCCTGCCGAGTTGGAGAAACAGAGTTTGGAGTTCGGGGAGGTCCCAGTGGCTAAGATTTTCATGACAAGAAGTGAAAGAGGAGGGAACTGTACAGGCAAAGAACTCAAAAAATTTGTAGAGGGTTCCCTCGGGCCTCTGCTGAGTACTGAGCTGCGTAGCCATGGGAGGACGCTACTCAAGGTCGGGGAAGGGCAACCAGCGAAGAGTAAACCACGGAGCGCGTGGAGCTGGGAGTGATGTGTGCTTCCAGCAGCCAGTCCGGAAACGCGAGGACCTGAATAGAGTGCTTGGGTGGGTCCTGCCTCAATGGTAAATTAAAGGTTGCCCTGGACCAACCCTAACTTGAATGAGAAGCCAAGCTCACAAAAATCAAACCAATTTCAAATACCTGGAATACGTTGCAAGACAACATCCAACAAAATTAAAGAACCAGAATAAAATCCAGTGACCAGCTGTGTCAGAGTCACACTGCGGACACCCAGGGAAAAAGTACAAGGGATGAAAAGACATGGGGGAAATGCAACCCACAACCAGAAGGAGCAACATAGTAAATTTTATGGGATGTGTATTTCACCACAATTTAAATTTTTTCATAAATGAAAACTACAAAAAGACCTGGAAATACATGAAAACACAAGCCGCAGACTAGGGGAAAAATATGTGCATAATGTATTTGTTAAGAGATTTGTATCTGGAACTCCTGAAAACCTCTTAACGTTGAACTATAATAAACAAAAGTAACCGAGTGAAAAACAGTCGAAAGATTTGAATGGGCATTTCACCAAAGTACACAGATAATGGCAAATAAAAATAGAAAAAGGTACTCAACTCCAGGAATCGCTAGGAAAACATAAATTTAAACCACTATGCAATTCTGCTTCAGACCCTTGGGATGGCCATCGTTAAAAGTACTGGGGAAGACAGGGAAAAACTAAAATTCTCGAATGTCGCTGAGGGAGAGAGTCAAATGTTACAGGCACTTTGAGTTCCTCATAAAGTTACACACACACACATCCTTGCCCTACGAACCTGTAAGCCCCACCGTGGTATTCATTAAAGAGCAAGGGCGTTCCACACAAAGACGGGCATGCGAACGTCAAGGGCAGCTTTAGCCACAACTGCCTGGCACTGGAGAGAACGCCAGTGCCCGCAGCTGGGAACTGGAATAGCACTGAACATCACAGTCAGAAGGTACGAGCTACTAATGCATGCCACGGCACGCGGGACTCTCGAAAGCGTTGCGCTGAGTGAAAGAAGTTACACATGAAAGTTTACGATCGGAATGATTTCAGTCATACAAAACTCTAGAACAGGCGAAACTGGTGTTAAAAAGCAGCCAGGGATGGCGAGAAGGGGCGGGCTCCGAAGGGCCACGAGAGAACTCGGGGCAGCGAGATGCTCCCCGCCACAAGCCCGGTGGTAGTTCCGAGCTTATACCCGTTGTCACGGCTCACTGAAGTATACTCCGAAAATGGATTACTTCAGTGTGTGTAAATTATACCTCAATAAAAGTGACAGAAATACACTAAAAAATCATAGTCCAATTTGCTAAGAATTACCTAATTACAGTGCAAGCCACATGGGGCAGCGCATACAAACCGCTGTGGTTCTCCGGGACGGGCGGGTGTGTTCTAACAGCGCGGCAGACTCAGAGGGGCCGGTGTGACTGCTTGTGCGAGGGAGCGACCCGAGAAGCGGGAATCTGTGAGAGACAGACCCAGGGACCAGCTCGGGGATGCACAAGGTGCCTCAGAGTCTCCTGGGAGCCTCTCTTCGCTGGTAAGGCTCCAGTCTCCTTGCTTCATGCCGCCCCACCTCCTCACCACGGGCTGCCAGAGCAGGCAGTGATCGATATTGGTGCATGATGTGTACAGTGTGTACAGTGTGTGAAGGATGAGTATGACCCCTGCATGGTGCACACAGGCGGGACCAGGAGATTCAGGGATGCAATTTCTCTATTCATCCCTAACGCACCCAACAGTAAAGGGAATTCCTTTGAGGCCCATAGAGTTAACACCTGACCAGCACCCCACCTGGGTTCCCCAAATGCACCCATATCCTCTGCTCACAACCTGGCCTTCTTCTGGAGTTTTCTCCCCACCACCCAAGGCCACAGCCAGAAACTATGGTCAGCGCTGACCAGCTCCAACTCCTCCTCCAACACCCCCCCACACACATACACACCGGTAGCTCTCATTTGACCTTCTGGTCATTCCTGACGTGCCCACTTCTGCGCCACCTGCCACACAGCTCGGGTCTGATCCAGCATCGTCTCATTCCTGAGGGGCGGCAGGAGCCTCCTCGGGGGTCTCCCTGCCTCCGCCACTGCCTCCCACCCCTTCCCCTCACGGCAACGAGATGCCTTTGCCTTTAAAAATGGGAATCTTCTGTGGTGACCTGATTAACACCCAGCTGGACTGCAGAACAGACCGTACCTGTTTTGCTCCCAGGTCCCAGTGTAACCCGGGATGCGGAGTGTGACTGATACACATTTGCTAAATGACGGGAGTGTGGGAAGGCTGCCTGGTTTCCTGGAGGTGGAGGAAAAGGAAGGACAGTGCTGAAAACCGCCTCTGGGCCCACGCCCTCCGCAGCGACCCTGCCAGCGGGTCCTCGGCCCAATGTGGCGCTGTCACTCCCGCACTGGGCCTTGGGGGTGCGGGGTAGGGGGGCAGGTGGGAGGACTTTGACGCAGACAAGTATTTCCAGCAGGGGCAGGGGGCAGAGACGGCTCTCCTGACTTCCCCAGGGCTAAGTCGCTCAGGGCCCTGCATTCCAGGACGGACTGAGCAGAGTACCTGGCAGCACAACAGCGCCACGATCGGCTGCCACACATGGACCTGTCGTTCTGAGCCGGCCATGGTGCCGGCATCCACATAAGTCGTTCATCGGTGCCATTCACACGGGCGCTGTGCATCATCCAAGTTTTAACAAGAGACCACGGAGGTTCCGAGAGATTGGTAAACTTGCCCCAGGCACAAGGCTGGCGAGTACCAGAGCGAGAACTTGACTCAAGGTAGCCGAGGCCAGAGCACACTCCAGTTCTAAAGCGTGTCACTTCCCATGTGGGTTTCACACTGCAATGTAGCCATACTCTATCCATCAATCTGTGCTCTTTATCATCACACGGTCACACCAAATTAATAATTAGGGGAAAATGCTACATGCACGGAAGATGGAGCAGCAGAGCTGGCTGGGAGCAGCGGAGGCCATGCAAAGGTGAGGGCCACGTGGTGTGGCCCCCTGGGGAGCGATGCCCACCCCCCCATGTCCAGTGTCTGTGAGGTGGCAGGGAAACTTCGGGTCACCAGGCAAATGCAGGAAGAAGCAGAGGGCTTAGAGGAGTGAGCCCCCGTGCATGGAGGTTTGGCAAAGACACACCTCACTTGCCTCACCAGGTTGCTCTGAGTTGGCCCAGGACTCGGTTATTGTGGCATCAGCTGCAACTCTGTTATCCAAAGCCTAGAACACGCCACTAACTCTGTCCACAGGATGCAGCCAGGGCCTGACGTGTGTCTTAGGACAGCTGTGTGAGCAGCAAACGTACCCCAGACCTGGCCCTTCTCCTAAGACAACGAGGAGGGGGTGTGCACTTCCCCTCTGCGGGCACCCCTTCAATTCCCAATTCTCACTCCTTCCCTGGGCCACACGGGGCCGATGCCGGTTTTCTCCTCCCTCGGGGTGACATGTAAGACGGGACTGTGGGAGTCGGTACAACTCCGAAAGGACAAGGTGGAGCCCCGGCACACCTCAAGGATCACCTTCCATGCCTAAAACTCACTTCCCACAAGAGCACAGGTGAGTTACATCATGGACAACACCGGTTTACCACCGTGAGGGACGAGCACGCCATGGAGCGCTTAGCATCCAGGCAGCTCTGGGGAGAGATGCTGGGAGAAAAGACAGAGCACATGCATGCAAGCATGCGTGTGTAAGTGTGCATGAACTCACAGGGAGCTCAGGTGCCACAGTGGTCACTTAAACCACGGGCGGGCCACAGCCAATAAGCTCATGAATGGCCGTGGCTGTGTCCCAATGAAACTCGACTCAAGAACACTGAAATTTCAGTTCTATGTGATTTTCATGTGGTATGAAGTATTGTTACTCTTTCGATTATTTTCACCCATTTAAACACGTAAAACCCTTCTTAGCTTGCAGATCACACAAACACGGGTGGAGGACAGAATGTGACCTGTGAGTGTAGCCCTGGTTTAAAGCATCCTGGGAACATAACTTATATCACAAAAAAAGCTGTGCAACATTTTTACAGTAAACTCAGTCTTCAGTCTTCTTTCCTGTGACTCAGGGAGGTACCATGTGGTCTCATTGTGGGTGAAATATCACAAATTCACGGCCATCTTCCGCCACAGGGCCCCCAGTGACAGACTGCTTTACGAGTGCTTGCGCAATGCCATATTCATTAGCATTTACATTTAATTGGCAGCTAATAACCAGCAGGCTCTTCTGTGTAATAAAGCAAACAAAGGATTTATTTGAAGAAGGATGAGGGTTTTTTTATTTAATTTCCTTTAAAAAAAATCTCTCTGTGTGCCCACAGAGTGATGGAAAGAGATGTATCCTTTGGATAATTTTTAATTAAGGTAAAGGAACACTGGCAAGCTAAAAGGTTTTCTTCGGGGAAAGGTCTCAAACTGTTAACACATCAATATGTTTCCGTCTGTTAGCTTCTCCCGGGGTGACAAGCATGGCCTTAATGACAATTTCAAGGAAGGTTCTTTCTGGATCTTCAGGGCTGTTTAGTGGTGAGGTCTCAGAAGCCAGGGAACCTTCTCAGAAAGGGGGAGGGGGGTGTCAGATTCCAACCGTGGTTCTTAATGACAAATTGTCACCTGGTATTAGCAACACAGGTTACATCGCCTGGCTGTGCGGTGAGCCAGAATTCAGAGCGGGTAAACATGCCCAAAGCTCTACCTGCCACCAAGGCTTTTATAAAAAGATGCAGGAAAAGACTCAAGCAGAAAACACTAAGCCTGGCTTTTGGTACGCATCGTGCCACGCCTCACGGTGGTCAGTGACATGGGTGCCGATGACACGTTCCGTTCCCAGGTAGAGAAAGTGAGGTTCAGAAGAGATCGATAACTTGTCCAAGGTCTCCTGGCAAACACTTACTGAACACCTGCTGTTTGCCACGGATGGGGCTAACACCTCACGGGAGAAGCAGGCGATCAAGGAGTGACACGCACACACGCACAATCACGAACGGGATGACTGCCAGGAAGACAAAGTACAGGGCACTGTGTGTGCAAGAGACAGCAAGTGTCTTGACCTCCAGGCCACGCGATTGCTGAGTCGCATCGGACAGTGTAAGGTGCAGAAACACATGTTTTCCACGGCTGTTGGTTGCACTGGTTTTCAGGGCTGCCGCAGCAAGACACCACAACTGGATGGCGTAAAACAGCAGCAGTTCACGCCCTCACAGCCCTGCAGGCTGAGAAGTCTGCAGTCAGAGGGTCAGCAGGGCCCGTTCCCTCCTGGGCACTCAGAAGGGACTGAGTCCCATGCGGCTCTGTACCTGCTGCTGAGAGCCAGCCAGCCTGGGGATGCCTGGCTTATAGGGGCATCCCTGTAATGTCTGCCTCTGTCCTTGACATAGGGGACGTAAGAGTTAGAAGATTTTAGTTTAAGGTAAATAGTTATAAGCCTAGCAAATAATGTATACGTGAAAGCTTTTGTTTCAGAAACTACAGATGGATAAGGCCCATCCCGGCTCCTGGGAGAAAGAGCTGACCTCCTGGGGCACTGCTGAAGATCACTGCCTGGGGACAAGTGGAGGCAGCCGGGCCGTTGTGTTCCAGGGAGAGACAGAGGACCACCCGCCTCTGGGAACAGCCAGCTGCCCAGGACAGGAATGCTGCAGCTTCTTTCACCTAATCCTCCCTGAACTTCAAAACCTCCTCACCGCACCTTGTTCATTCCCTGGCGTAAAAAGTCTGGCCTGGAAAGAAAAAGGGAAGACAGTTCTTTTGGGTGCGAACCTGCCGTCTTCCCAGATCGCCAGCCATCTGAATAAAGCCCCCTTAAAGATTCGGTCACTGTCATTGCTTATTGGGTTTGGTAGCGACAGGCAGCCCGAACGCCGGTGACTTTCCCGGTTTCACCTTCGCGTGGCGTTCTCCCTGTGCGTCCCTCTCCGCACTGCTTTTCCTCTCCTTACTCAGACACCGCTCACACTGGCTTAGGGTGAACCCATGACTGCATCCCCACTTTGAACACACCTTCAAAGGCTGTGTTTCCAGGTGAGTCACGTTCACAGGTGCCAGGGGTTAAGATGTCAGCCTGTCTTGGGGGCGGGGGGGGGGGTGGGCGGCACATTCAAGTCCAAACAGTTGTCTACACCCACTTGCCTGGTTTTGTCTCAGTTTTTCTTTTCCCCAAACTTTTCAGTGTTACCTCGGAGCCTGAAACAAACAGTCCAGCGTTGACCTTCCAGGTGCTAAAAGCCAGGCAGCCCGGGGGACGGGGGACGGTGGGGTTTTAAATCGCACCTGCCTTAACCAGAGGGCCGAGGGCCAGGTGGAGGCAGGAAATGATGTTGAAGGTCTTTTGAGTAACTCGTGAGTCCTCCAGCCAACCCCTCCCACAGGTGGATTCTTTACCCAGAGTCAAAGGGTCTGTGAAAGGCCTCTCGTGGCTCACACCTGGTACACCTTCACGGGCCCTTCTTGCAGAGGGCAGTTTTTAGGAGGGAAGGCTCCCACCACCTGCATTGTGGTGCTCTGTGCATGGGCACAGTGGCCAGCCCACAGCACACCTGAGACCTGCAGAGACCAGTGTCCAGGAGGACACAGCCTGTAGCCCCATGCAACACAAAGGCTGGACTTGAAGACACCAGAACCTTCCCTACAATCACAAACTGGCAAAAGGAAGCAACCAGTCCAGCAACACAAGCCCATTTCAGGCAACAGAGACAGAGTGCGGGCCGAGGACCAGGGCTCCCATCAGGAGACCTGGGTGGACGGGCTCCGACCCAGAGTGCACCGCCAGCCGGCGGCATCCAGGGCAAGCAGCTGCCCTCGTCTGCATGTCTGCACATCAGCATCCTCTCTCTGCATCTTCACTTCCACCCCCCACAGCTCATGGTCTGATTCTTCGGCCCCCGAGGGAACCCAGCGTGCCTCCAGGCCCCACGGTGGACTTTCAGGGGCACCCCAGCACAGTTTCAACTGGGGACCAGTCAACTTTTTCTGTAAAGGACCAGGGGGTCAATATGCAGGCTTTGCCAGCCAGAGACTCTGTCACAACTACACAGCCCTGCTGTGGTCGGCAACAATACCGTGGACACACGTGCCTCGGGGCTCTCAAGCAGGGGTTGTGCCCGCATCAGCATGCGACTGATGGAGGCATTTAGGGCTGCCACACCCGGGGGTTTGCGCTCACCGGCTGGGGCTGCTGTAACAAAGCACCCCAAGCCGGGGAGCTTAAATAACAGGAATGTATTCTCAGCTCTGGAGCCCGGGAGTCCCAGACCAAGGTGGCGGCAGAGTCGGCTCCTTCCGAGGTTTCAGTGAGAGAGTCTGGTCCAGGCCTGTCCCCGAGGCCCTGGCAGTTTGCTGGTGGTGTCTGGCATTCCCTGGCATAGAGATGCACCACCCTGACTGACCTCCGCCCTCGTCTTCATGAGGCGTTCCTCCGGGGAGCTGTGTCCCAATTTCCCCTTTTTATAAAGATACCGGCCCTATTAGATCAGGGTGCACCCTAGTGACCTCTTCTTAACTGACCACATCTGCAGTAAACCTATTTCCAAATAAGGTCGCATCCTGAGATAGTAGGGGTTAGGGCTGTAATGGATTTACGTGGGGCGGGGTCACAATTCGACCCATCACAGAGGCTGGGGACTCTGCTAGACACCCTATGATGTCCGGGGCACCCCTCAGCAAGGAACTAGTCAGCCCAAATGGCGACGCCGTACGTAGGCAGGTCACTTTCCAACAGGACTGCCCGCTGGGAATGGCAACACAACCATTCGGAAAGAAACTTCCCTTTTTTTTTCTGCACTTACCTGTGTTCAAAAGCTTGGGTTATTATTATTTTTTTTTTTAAAGAACAAATTCCTTCTACTATCATCACGTTCAATTCCCAACCCTTATCTGCCTTGCTTCAAAATTCTCAGCGAGTACTGCTGGAGTTTTATTTTCTGTACCTTGATGTGTGCAGAGGTAGAGTAATACTACTTGTAAAGAAATTCATTTTCCCCTCTCCCACAACAAAGGTGATACACGGGAGAAATAAATCACAGGAAACAGCCTTTAGCTCCGGAGTGAGTCCTACCCACCGGCTGCTGCAGGAGGAGCCCGCCCCCTGCAGTCGCTCTACCTGATGTATATTTCAGCAGGGAGAGCGAGTGGTAACTAAAAATTAAAATTATCATTTAAATGAACTCTGATTGCAGCTGAGGATTTTTGTTATTCACACGGTTAAGTGTTCCACTAAAAAGAGAAGGGATTTATATTCAAGTTCCCCATTATACCGACACTTAGAACTCGTAATCAGCAACATGAGTCAAGTATTTCATTCCTGGCCTCCCCACGCCCCAACTTCCTTTCCCCTTAGTCACCGGAAGCACAAGGATACTCTTCTCAGGTGAGAAAGAAAGGAGATTGGAAATGACTTTCTCTCCTAACTTTTGCACAAAATCCAAGTTCGTCGAGAGCTGATGCAAATGAAGACGCGCACATGGGTGGGAAAGATTCAGCAGGTGGAGAAGCATGTTAGGGATGAGCCGGCGCCACACCCCCACCCCATTCATGAGAACGCTGAGGCCCACGGAGAAGCCACCCGCCCAAAGACGGGAGACAGTCAGCCACAGGTCCCAGCCTGGCGCGCCCTCCCCGCACCTCAGCCCGCTGCCGTGTGACGCAGTCGGGATTCTTTCAGACACCGAATGGACGCACAGAAGCCTCCAGAGACATTTGCCACAAGTTTAGCCCTGAGGCCTGGGGGAGGGGGCCCTGCTCTGGTCCTCCCTGCGCTGAGCCCCTCCACAAGGCAAGGAGACCACAGCACTGTGGGGGTGTGCCCACTCAGAGCCCGCAGCCCCCAGCCGTCCCGACCTTCAAGTTCCTGGGATGTCAGAATGACCCTAAGCCCCCTCCCAACACGGGGCAGGCTCTTACCCGATTTAGCCCCAGGAGAGGGTCTCACTGCTGGTGCCCCCCCAGCCCAGGGGAGGGTGGAGGGTGGCGTCTGCCTGTGGACAGACCATGGGCATGCAGGTTAGCATGTCCCTATGCTGAGCTGGAGGCTGCTCGTAGGGCAGAACAGAGCCCGGGCAGGGGAGAGGGGGCTGGGGGCTGGGGGCAGGGGCTGAGGCCGGGAGCCAGCACACCCCATAGCCACCCACCAGCGCAGAGGAACCCAGAATCCTACGCGGGAACCTGGCTCTGCAAGTCGGTATGAAGGTACATCTGCAAGGTAAGATGATGGAGCACATTGCACTTAACAGTCCATGAACTTGATTGATAACTTCTAAACATTTTGACAGTGTGGGTGGCTCTTCCTTTGTACTCTTGTCCTGGGCACAGGGAAACAAGTGTCCTGCAGACTACAGTCAGGGCCTCAGGTTTGAATCCTAACTCAGCCTCTTACCCACAGTGAGCTCCTAGGCGGACTGCTTCACCTCTCTGTCCATCTGTCGTCTTCCCCTGCGCCATGCACCGCGGAGTGACAACAGCTTCCTCCCAGGACCCTGAGGGTGGTCTCGTCCCCTGCAGCCACCATCCCTTCCTCACCTTCTTGCCAATGGGTAGGGTGGGTTCCACCCACCCCCAGCTCCAGGAGGGGGCCAGTCAGGACAGTCAAGTCCCTGGGGAGCCCCAGCTGGTTCAGCAATGAGCAGGTAATCAGTGAGGCCAATCCCAGACAATTCTCCTAGCACCCAGGGAAGGACAACTCCTCTTCCTGCTGGGATTGCTGGGATTCCTGGGAAGAGGGCCTCTCCATGGGGCGGGTCTGTCTGACCCAGAGACTGAAATGAGGCAAAACCAAACCCTGATCACATCGCTGGAGCCCCAGTCCCACTGTGGGTGCTCCAGAGCTTTCAGGATTTTAAAGGAATTAATCTGCCTTCCCCTTTTTCAGCAAGCTTAAGTTGGAATCCTGTCAATCAAGAGAGGCCAGAAAACACAACGGGACAAACCCAGAAGCCAGAGAGCCACAGGAGGGCCCTGGGCAGGAGCAGGAAGAAGCCAGTATTAGTTAACAAATGATTACAGAGCCCCTACTAGGCACCAGATACAATGTCAGGTATATAGACAGTGGGTAATGCGTCAGGCAGTGGAACACAAAGGAAAATAAGCCCCAGTTTTGGGGAGGGGCTGGTAGGAAATCCACAGTTCTGTTCTCCAGTTGTAGGAAATGCCATGAAACAACTTTCAAGCTTTAGTTTCCCTACGGGTGCAGTTAAAATAACTCTCATCTTCCCTGGCTGGTGTGGCTCAGTTGGTTGGAGCATCGTCCCACAACACACCTAAAGGCTGAGGGGTCAATTCCCAGTCAGGGCACATACCCAGGTTGTGGGTTCAATCCCCGGCTGGGGCGTGTTCTGCAGGCAACCAACCGATGTTCCTCTTTTGCATCAATGTTTCCCTCTCACATCGATGTTTCTCTCTCTCCCCCGAGCCCCACTAATACCACCTTCCTCTCTCTGTAAAAGCAATGGAAAAATGTCCCCAGGTGAAGATTAAAAAAATAGCTCCCACCTCTTTTCTCCAAGGATGGGGGAAAGTGCCATACTCTGCATCACACCCAGACAGTAAGGCCAGCAAAGAGAAGGAACATGAAGCTCTTTCATTCATCCAAGCACCGTGCACTCAGTGCCCGCCATGGGCCAAGGCACCGTGCTGGGCCCTGGACCCCAGACCCCCACCAGCAAACAAGACAGATGGATCCCTGTGCTCATGTCTTATACATTCTTTTTTGGGGGGCGGGGGGTGTGAGGGCAGTAAAAATCAGTGAGCCAATAAATAATACCAGTGAGTGACCGGTGGCCTGGAGGAAATAAAAGTGGGTAATGGACTCGACACCCAGTAACTGGGGTTGGAGGGACGGGGAGCTACTTGAGACAGGATCGCCAAGCAAGGCATTTCGGAGCAAGTGACATTTACGCTGAGTCAAAATTATGGATTTTTCCCACTGATACAGGTTCCTGCTGGAACACATCAGAGAGAAAGCAAAGGACTCCGTGCATCTAAAGCAAGGAGCTTCTAGACACGCAGGTTCTCTACTGCTTCTGTGCCTGACTGCTGATACTTTTTTTAAAATTCTCACCCAAGGATGTGTTTATTGATTTTGCCTCCTGCATGCATCCCAACTGGGGATTGAAACTGCAACTGAGGTACATGCCCTGACTGGGGACTGAACTCACAACCTTTTGGTTTGTGGAACAATGCTCCAACCAACTGAGCCACACCAGCCAGCGAATGAATGCTAACACCCTTCTGTCCACATGAAGAATCTTCCTGTAACGTGACGGCTGGTAGGGACGTGGTAGGGGCAGGGACTTGGAGCTTCCACCTGCTGACAGCTGCAAGTTGCCGAAGAGCCTGGCATCCGCGTTCAGCTCCAGCCGCAGGAGCAAGCGCGGGGATAGCCCTTGTGCAAGGAACAGTTTTCTTCTGATGGTTATGGGCCCAAAACACACTCTACCACATAATAAACAGCTCGTTCTCCTGCCTCGGAAAGTAAAGCAAACCTCATCAGCATGGGGCAAACGACCTCGACCTCCCAGAAGCAAGAACGAGAGGAGGAGGCCCCTTTCCTGTCCCACTTTGAAAACAGCCACTAGCACGCTTGCAGCAGGGCCTCAGGCCCCCAGGAAATGCCAAGGCCCCGGGTCTGAGGCACCGATTCTCAGACAAGCTGGGGGTGGTGTGGGCCAGGTGCCCCGCTGGGACCTGCTGAAGTGGCTGGGAGATCAGGCGCCACCTTTCGTGTGCTCCCGGGAGCAGTGTTCCTCTGGTGGCTTCCTTTCTCAGGGCATTTCTGATTCGGCCCAGGGTCTTAGAACAATGGTAGCTTCTGTAAGCTCAGAAAGCTAGGAAAAGAAAACAAAAATTTCAAATCATGCTTTTAGCTTTCAAAGGCGAGCGATCTTTTTGGCAGCGCCTGTTTCAAAATGCATTAGCCTCTTTCCCCCTAAAGTGCCGTTTGCTCTTCCCGTTCTCCCCATGCATGCCTGTGTGCGTGTGAACACGCGAGCCGCATGCCTTCTGTCCTAAGGTCTCAGGACCTGCCAAACCCACACCAGCTCGTTTACCCCAGCTCGTTTCCTCCGAATGCCCTGTCCCTTTGCCATCCGTGTGTCTCTGGGAGCTAACAAAACAGAGGATGACGCGGAAAGGTTTCCCCTGCTGAGAATTTTCACAGCACTCTTTGCAGCTTCGCATGGAATTCCACCCGGAGTGTGGTCTGTCAGAGGAGGTCTCCCCTACACGGGCAGAGCCCAGGGCAAGGTCGCAGGTGGAGCCTGGTACGCGCCGTGCCTGAACACCGAAGAGTCATACTCCAGATCCACCCAGGGCCCGTAGCCTTTTCTCAAGACCCACCTTCTTGACCTGGAAGCTGAAGGAGCCGTGCTGCCCCTCGCTGGCCACGGTGAGCCTGAGTGGGGTAAGGACTGACTGGCATGGGGCAGGACGAACTCAGGACCAGGAGCCTGGGCTCCTGAGGTGACTGGACCCGCCCAACCTGGGTCAGGACAACTCCCCAGGGAGCCAGGTGCACAAGGTCCCCTCTGCTGCCTGTGCACTTCCCAAACGACACAGTCCAAGCAGAGGGGAAGGACAAGCAAGGTCATCTGGGGAAGCTGGCCTAGGTGATCTGGAGCAAAGCTCCGACACTTTCTCTGGTTTCCCAGGCTGGGCCTCCTTTCATCCCCTTCCCACCCCCACCGCCACACCTTGGCTCCCAGCGCCATACCCTCTGGCCTGGGAGCCCTGTCCAGCACTCCCAGCTCTTGCCCATAACGTCCATCTGCTCAAGTGAGTACCAAGCAATGAACATGCTTTCTTGCAAAACCAACCAGCCAAAGAAAGTCTTTATACTGGTGGTTCCGACCAGCAGGGATCCTAAGCAGGGGACCCTCTTGCCCAGGTCTAAGGAGAGATGGTAGCAGAGGGACTCCATTGGCTGTAGGCCTGGCAAAGTGGGCTGGCCAGTAAAGTGTGGTGGGCATCATTGGTGGTGCCTCTTTGGTGACGGTACTTCGATTTTCCATTGAGAATGGATTGCTTTCTCCATGGTAAATAGCCCTGGTATCACTGTCCACCCCAGCCTGGAGGGGAGCCACTCAGAGCTCGAGTCTGGCCATTTGAAAACCAGGGCAGAAGATGGCCGGGGATGCTCCACCTGGCGGCAGCGCCCTGTACGGGCGCACCTGAGTGCTCACCTGTTCCCGCTTCCTGGCTCCTCGCCAGCTCCACAGTTTCTGTTCTACCCAAAGCCTGTTCCTCTTCTCCTTCCCCCTGTGAGCTACTCACGTATACTTCCAATATATTCCATTCTATTAAGTTAGCCAAAATTGGTTCCCATCACTTGCTTCCAAACAGCCCTAACAGATACATTAATCATGCAGCCTTCATGGTACGCAGGAGAGAGCTGGACTTCATTTACTCCAACCTAGGAGCACAGAATCAAATTTGAAAGAATATTAGTTTTCCTTTGTCACTTGCCTGCTAAAGACCAGCCAGTGGATGGAGTCCTCTCTCCGTCCTCCCCAATCCCCGGTGAATGTAAGGTGATACGTTCACAGGTTCCAGAAATTAGGGTGAGGACATCTTGAGAGGGTAGGGGAGGCACGATTCAGCCTACCACAGGTGTGCAAATGCCTGGCACATTTGGGGGGCTCTACAAAGGTGAGTGGCTTTTCCAGTTGAGAAGGCTTTGGTAAAAACTGGATCTTGAGGTCAAGGAGAAGGTGGATTATGAGTCACTAAGCAAAGTGTACAAACTATAAATTGGGATTAGGGTGGAGGAAGTGGTAGGAAGCAGGCCAGCGTGACCAGGACAGCAAGACTGAGTGGGGGACTCTGGGACAAGACAGGAGACTCATGAGCCACTTCCCCCCGGGAAGTTAGGCGTTAACGTTCGCTCCTGAGTCCAGTCCAGGACCCCCCTGGAGACTGACTTCCTGCTGTAAACAACAACATCCCCCTCCCTCTGTCCTACAGACGTTCGGGGAAGAAGCCCTGGCCTTGCTGTGTTCTGACCATCCCACTACTGGCCGCGGGGTCTCCACGTCTACCTGCTGGGAAGCTGCAGCATGGTTTGGGGTTCGGGCAGCCCCGAAAGCATTAGGTTTACAGGCAACTGCCAGCTGAACCCCCTCTCTTGAGTCCATGGAGGCAAAGGGCCTCCCTGTACAGACGCCTGAGAAACCTCCACTCGCCGCTGAACACACCTCAGCAGCCTTCGGGACCACTGTCAACTCCTGCCTCGGAGCACGATCTCTCCCTCTAGCAGTCGGGGCCTCCGGAACTTCACCGACTCACCCGGTCCACGCAGGTGCCTGAGATCCCAGGGCCCTCGACACGTGTCCTGAACACCCACGTCTTCGTGAGAGGCAGGCTGCGGTCCCTTCCAAACCACGTGCCAGCGCCTGTCCCTGCCACGGCGACGCCAATTACCACGGACATTTATTGAGGACTCACTATGGGCCAGTCGATGTTCTCAGCATTTCACAGGGTCATCTCATTGAACCCTTGCTACGTGCCTGTGAAATGGGTCCTCGTCTGTCCCCACATTAGAGATAAGAAAACAGAGGCACCTACAAGGTAAGTAACACATCCTAGTTACACAGTCGGTTTTGAAACAGTGGTTCTCACCCAGTAAGGACTACAGGCCCCCGGTGAACAGAGGCCAATGGCGCTGCTGGACACCCTGCAATGCCCAGGACGGCCCGGCAGCAGAGAATCCTCTGGCCCGAAGGTCAGTGGTGCCAAGGCTGAAAAACCCTGGCCAGGAGGTCCCACAGCCAGCAGCCTTCTTGAACATGCTTTTATTATATCGATAACTCGCTACATTGTAGTAAAATAATTTGTCTCCTTCACTAGCTCCTGAGTTTTTCAAGGGCAGGGACCACTTCTTATAAACATTTATATTTCTCACGCATGACCTATAACTCAATACATGTTTGCAAAATAAATGAACCAACCAACAAGCAAATGAATGAATAATTCCTGGAATGGAGTCTTTTCCTTCCCTAAAAGGTTCATTCTCTTTTCTCTCTTTGGCCCTTACCATGTTCTGCCTTAATTTATCATCATTTGTATAATTGTCTCATTTCCACTTGTACGATAGAATGTTCCAGAAGGCAAAAATGAGCCATCCTCATCCTTGTGGCCTCAGTAGCTCCAGCACTGAATGCACAGGAGAGCTTCTGCAAATATTTTTGGTGGTAGAACATTCTCCATTTCTTCTTCCCTGCCCATTTCCTACTTCCGCCATCCTCTTCCCCTCTCGTCTTCCTGTACATGCTCAATCTCCTGAAAATTCCAAAGTGGCCATCAGGTGGGGAGGTGGTGGCCAGGGGGATGCACCCATCTCATCATCATAGATGCACACTAAGGAGCCAAGATACTTTTTCAGGGACTCATAAAGATATTTACATGTTTTTATCAGAAGGAAAATAAGCCTTGGCTAGTGTGGCTCAGTGGATTGAGTGCCAGCCCGTGAAACAAAGGGTCATCCATTCAATTCCCAGTCAGGACACGTGCCTGGGTTTCGGGCCAGGTCCCCAGTGGGCGGAACACAAGAAGCAACCACACATTGATGTTTCTCTCCCTCCCTTCCCCTCTCTCTAAAAATAAAATAAATCCTTAAAAAAAGAAGAAAAATAAATAATGCACATGAAATAACGAAATTAGCCTGAATTAGATTCATCTTTATAGCAAGGCAGATATAAAATATAATTTGTCTTTTCTTTTTTATGGGGGATGAAGCCCACGATGGCAAACGTGCCCAGAGCCCAGGAAAGCCACGAGGCTCCCTTGGTGCCACCGGACAGGCTCCCTCACTGCTGAGCAGAAGGAGGTATCCAGGCCTGGGGTACCAACCGCAGGAGTTACTGGTTGCTGTGTAACCAAGTGCCACCAACAGAGCCGCTTAAAACGATGCCCATCTATTATCTCAGCTTCTGTGGGCCAGGTACTGCTTAGCACCGTTCCCTGCATCAGGGTCTCACCGGGCCACAATCAAGGTGTCAGCTGGGCCCTGCTGTCGTCTGAAGAGCCCGCCAGGGAGGAGTCCACACCCAAGCCCCTGAGGTTGTCGGCAAACCCTATTCCTGTGGTTATAGGACCGCATTCCTTGCCCCATGGGCTCTCTTACCACATGGCCACTTGCTTCTCCGAGGCCAGTGGCAGAGCAAGACAGACTTTCGTGTGATGTCATATAACCACAGGAGTGGCAGCCCGTCAGTTTTGCCATGTCATCTTTGCTATATTCTATTGGTTGGAAGCAAGTCCCAGGTGCTGCCCACACCCAGGGGATGGGAGTATAAAGTGCATGCACTCCAGAAGGTGGGGACCATGAGGGTCACCTTAGGCTCTGCCTGCCTTGCCAGCTTCATGGGCATCCCCCAGGCAGCAGGAAAATGGAGGCCAGCCAACCTGCAGGTGGGGACAGAGAATTTCGCTGGCTGAACCCATTCTCTGGATGTCTGGGCTCCCCGTTGGAAAGTACATCAGTTGCCCCCTTGCTTCATCCAGGTCTCTGTTCAGACGTCACTTCCTCAGAGAGGAGGTGTCCCCAGATGCCTTCCGCCCAGCTTTGCTCTGCGTCTCTGGCAGAGGTGGTTGGAGCTGACCGAACAGGCCTCCGCTCCCGCACTCAGCCCAGCCGCCAGACCGCTGGAGGAGGGCCGGGGCAGGTGACGCCACAGAGCACCCAGTGCCAGCACTACCTGCTCCTCAAGGGTGCTCTTTTCCGCTCCACCCCCAGCGCCCTCCCCTCCTTTCCATCAAGGAGCTAGCTATCGTAACAGGACATGATCTCAACTGTCATCTCCCGAAGGGCAGCCCGTGCGGCTTGGTATGGTGGCAGCCACCACCAGCCCGCGCAAAGGCAGAGGAACAAATGTTTTTTAATGATTGTCACTATCGCTTTTTTTGGATAGAGTTCTGAAATACCGACGAGGTCAGCTGACAGAGGAGGCTCAGAAAGCTTACCGTCTCCGCCCAGAGTGTGTAAACATGTAGACAGAACCCTCTCTCTGGCATTAAGAGTAGAGGCCTGGCCTCTGGCCGGCCCCTGAGAGGGGCACGTATGGGGCGTAAGCCACAGGTCAGCGTTGCTATCAGAGACACCTGGAGATTTGGGTTCTGCATTCACGGTGCTTCTGCTCCAGCCGGGGAGAGAACAGGTACCTGACACCCAAACCACAGGGCTGAACAGCCCATAAAGTGACCGTTGTCCCACCCAGAGTGTGTGATTAGCCTTTGTGCTACACGAGGGGGGTCTCAAAACAAACCGGAATTATCTTCTGGAGGGCAGGCCCCTTGTACTACAGGCTTCCCCGCTAGGTGAGTGTTCTAGGAACCCATCTGCATCAGTGTACCAGCTGGTGTTGTTGTGAGAGGCTGCATTTGGATCAGTGAATTTTCCTTCGAAGACTTTCAATGCGTTTGCCCATTTCATGGTGGGTGATTTACGAGCGCACACCATCCTGGGTGTTCAGCAGTTTTTGAGCAAAAATGGCATGACCCATCCTGCCTCACCCTCCCCATTCACCTGATCTCACTCCCAGCAACATTTTTTTGTTCCCCCCAGATGGAAAAAGTCCTCAAAGGGAAATGTTTCGCCATTATAGAGGAGGTGAAACAAAAAATGGCAGAAGCACTAAAAGGCATCCACATCGACGAGTTTGAACACTGTTCTGAGCAGCAGAAACACCTTGATAGGCACATCGCATCAAATGCAGAGGACTTTGAAGGTGACTGAAGTTTAAACGTGTAAGAATAAATGCACAATTTTTTAAGAATAGATTTCATTGCCGGGGGGGCCTCTCCCTCATACTAGCGGCTGCCCACATGCTGATTAGCAGACCTAGGCTGTGTAGAGCTCCTGTACACAATATGCACTTAATAAATACTTGCTATTCTTAGATTCTTTACCTTTCGGTCAAAGAGAAACAGAATTCAATACGCCACTGTGCGTGGTGCAAACATGCCGCCTCCCCGTGAATTTTCTCTTGTGCTCCATTTACCTGTAATGGCAGCACAGAGGGGTGCACAGAAGACAGCAAGCACAACAATCCGACAGAGACCCTCCCCCGGACCAAGTTCAGCTCTTCTCCACATGGTCTCATCCTTGGACTCTGTCCTTGGCCCGCCAAGCCCGATTTAGCAAGC
Organism: Anoura caudifer; assembly: GCA_004027475.1. Lineage (NCBI taxonomy): Eukaryota > Metazoa > Chordata > Mammalia > Chiroptera > Phyllostomidae > Anoura > Anoura caudifer. Next base: position 9,284 of record PVKU01005171.1, on the reverse strand, counting down.
ATCCCGCTAGGTCAACTGAGCAAGAATCCCACACCACCTTCAATACCTGGTCACCCTCAGTATCCGATCAAGTCCCCTACCCACTCACTACCTTTGACATCTACGTCCTTCGCCTGCCTTTAGCAAGCATCCCGTTAGGCCAATTTAGCAAGAATCCCCTTACCCTTGGTGTCTCCTCTTAGTGATTTTCTGTCCACTGACCCCCTCCCTCTGCACCTGGCTGCAAACCCCCAGTGGCACGTATGTGTAGGTGCGTGTGTGTGTGTGCAAAGCTGAGCTCAGTCTTACTGAAGCCTCTCTTCCCTGTGGCAATGGTATTGAATAAAATCTGTCTTTGCCACCTTTAACTAGTATCCAGCTCTATTTCCCTTTAACAAAACAATGCAAAAAAAAAAAAAACCTTTTGAAATCATTGCAACCAAATGATGCCTATTTGTTGGAATGCCATGTTATGGCTTTTCCAGATAGTGCTCTCGATCTCCTGCTTCGGTCTGAGAACACGAAGGTGCGTCTGGGCTGCGAAGTTGCAGGGAGGCTCGCCGAGGACAGGCCTGTCCCTCTGCACCATCACATGGCGGGTCTGCCCACACAGCTGCTGGAATCTCAGAGGGGCGAGGGGAAGGAGCAGGCTGAGCTGAGTTTGGGGGACCTAACTCAGTTTGGGGGCTGGCCTTTACCTCAAATTACAGCGCACACGCACAGACAGAGGTCGCCCCTTTTCCTTTGCTTCTGCCTAGTTAACTCCTCAGTCAAGGGAGGGCCACCTCCTCCAGGATGCCATCCCTAATCCTTGTCCAGGTCAAATGTCCCTACCACTTCGGGCTCTGCAGGTGGCATGGTCACCGCTGCAGCTGGACGCTTGTCCCCTGATTCTTCATCAGCGCCTGCACTCCCGTCTGTTATCCGTCATGTGAGATCCCCAAAGGCAGGGGCGCTGCCAGCTTCCTCTCCACAGCACCCCGATACCAGGCTGAGCTCCTTACATACTGAAGGCCTCAGGAGACCCGAGTTGAGCTAGACATGGAGGGACAGAAGGAAGGAAAGAAGATAGGGGAAGAAGGGAAGAAGGAAGGGGAGGGAGGGATGGCATGGAGCGTGGGTACTGAGCCTGAAGAACACAGCAGAGGTATCCCGGGAACCGTGGATGGCACGTGCTCCTTGCTTGCTGAGGGGATGGACCTTTTCCCAATGGGCAATGATATTCATTGATAGGTTTTAGATAGGAAGTGGGAGGCGATGTGGTCAAATGTTTATTTTAAGGAATCAGTTCGGCTGTTCAGAGCAGGATACTGTCAAACAGTCCGGACAGGAAAGTATGGAGGCCTGAGTTAGGGCAGGGGTGGTAGACGTGGGGAGGAGGAGATGGGTTTAAGAAGCGTCGAGACACCTGTGTCCAGAATTATTGATCGGAGACTGATGAGAACAGCCAGCCAGCATTCACCAAACATGTCCTCTATGCCAAGCGTTGAGCTAAAGGATTTACAAGTGCTATGCCATTTAATCTTCAAAGACCCAAGATAAGTACTCTCCCATCTTCGTGGTTGAGAAAAATGAGAAAGAAAGAGGTTACATAATTTGTGCGACTCACACAGTTAGAGACTGGCGTGGCTGGCTCCAGATCCAGACTTGTAGCCACCGGATCAAAGGGACCCCCGGGAGACAGAGTCACGCAGGACAGGAGCTCTGTGTCCCTTCACGGAGCTCACAGTCCAGCGTTTTTAAACCTTTTCTATATAAGCAGCAGAACTGCTGTTTTTTTAAAAACTGTCTAAATTTCAGGCTTGGGCAAAGGGGTGGGCAGCAGTACCAGCCATCAAAGACAGAGGAGGGGCCGCGTGCACAGAGCGGGGCTGGCGGGAGACGGGTTCCGCCTGCGGTGCTGTGCCTGAGCAACTGTGGGGCCATCCGGGAGGATGTCCAATGGGCCACCGGATGTCCAAGTCGGAGTTGAACAAGAGCCTGGAGAGGTGCTTGGGAATAAAACCGGGAGTGAACGCTGAGAGCCAGACAAACAGCCAAGACCGGCGGTTCTCGAGGTGTGCTGCTCAGAGCCTAGGGGCCCATGGAGGCGCCTCAGGAGCCAGCAACGGGGCGGAGAAGGGGTCTTTATGTTTCCCACCCACACTTCCACCAGGGCAGAGGTCCAGGGCTCAGTGCAGATTTCCAGCAGCTCTGCTTCTAAACATGAGTTTGAGATGAATGAATGGATGGACAAGTGGATGGACAGGCTGTCAAAGGCACAAATAAAATAGACACACTGGACAGAGAAGGCTTTGGTTCAAAAGAAACATACAAGCATCCCGGGCAACCCGGTCCCAAGCCAGGTACATCCCAAAAGATGACAAGATTATTTCAGACCATCTCTCCGATAGGAAAGAACATTCCGGCCAAAGGGCCGCCTTGCTTCATGTTTGCTCAGGAATTAATAGGGCAGTTCAGAGGCTGCCAACAACCAAACACAGGGCCTATGGCCAGGTGACCCTGAGACAAGCAGGGGCCGAGCCCCGGGGCCCCGAGCTCGCCCTTGTCCTGGGACACTCAGTGGCTGGAGGTGAAGAAAAGGAGCATGACTAGTCCTGGACATTGGCCACGTACGACTTGGTAAATGAACCTCAGCCATCTCCTCCAACCACAGTGCAGGGCGCCGTCTGCGGGCCCACTCACGGGGTCTGGCCTGCAGCTGTCTTCAATCAGCTCTGCAAGCAAAGTTCCAAGCAGGAGGAAAAGTGATTTCTGCTTCATGTCAAGAGCCAGCAAACAAGAGGCGATGCTGGAACATATTTGGATCTCACGTATACACCCTCAGGCTTCTTTCCTCCTTCTTTCTTATTTTTTATTTTCTGGATTTAAAAAACATATTAGTAATAAGCAGGAATATAGATGTGCCTATTTCTGCCCAACTTTTCAATGACAGGTATGAATATGAAACAAAGGCACCGTTCCCTGCATATACTTTGGATGTATTTTCCCCATTTTTTTTTTGGCTCCAGGAATGTTTGTTCTGGCTGCATCTGAGATGGGGAGTTTTAAATTAATTTTTCATCTGATGAGAAAGAGTGTGTCATATTGAAAATGGTCTCGGGGAAGCTGCAACAGATGCTCTCACCGAACACTCATCATGATGAACCTACTGTCCATGGTTCCTATTAAATTTTTATCAAACTGCTGGTGATTTCCAACTAGATAATTGAAACTAATTTTTTGGAGACTTTACATAAAAAGTGCTTCTCTAGAAATAGAAAAATGGGGGCAAATGGACCTTGCCTATTCGCTGCACTGTGAGATACAATGTTCAAGCTCTCCTCCGATGGCGTGTCTTCCTGACTCTCCCCACAAGTTCGAACCACACCCATCTACGTGCAGGGAAGCAGCAGAAGTCACAGCTCCCCTGTACGACAGCACACCTCCTGTTCTCAGCCCCCTTTTACAGACGAAGAAGCTAAGGCTCAGTGATGAGCAACCTGCCTGCGGAAATGCACACTAGGAAGCGACAAAGCCTGGATGGAAGTTCTCTGACTCCACACACATACACCCCACTGGGCAGTGCAGGGTTGGGGGGCGCTTCCCAGCCATCATGCCTTAGACTGGAATCAAGGAACATGGATTCTGATCTGCTATCAGTTATCATTGGTGATAACAACTGTAGACATTACTGAGTATTTACTGTGTGGCAGGCATTTGCAAATATGTTATTTCACGTAATTCTTACAACCAGATTATGAGACTTAAGGGTATGAGTCTTGCTTAATTGGCAAACGATAAAGCTTGGATTCAAACCCAGGGGACTGAATGCTTTCCACGCAGACACTCAACTGTTGAAGACAGTTCCTGTTCCAGTCATCTACAGTAGTGTTACAAACTACCCCAAGATGCACTGGCTTGAAACGTCCCGTTCCTTTGGCTGACCCTCTGGGTCAGGAGTTCAGGAAGAGCTCTGCTGGGTGGTTCACCTCTGGTCCGTGTGGATCAGCTGAGGAGGCTGGGGCTGCAAGATGCACTTCCAAGTTCGCTTTGTTGTCTATAAACCTCACCCTTGGTGCCCCCTGGCTTCTCCCCTTACACGTGGTACCTCATCCTCCCGGTCCTCTCTTAGCACCATGGTCTCAGGGTGGATGGGTTTCCCACATGGTGGCTGGACTTCCCTAGACTAGAGCATTCAATTCAAACTACCAGGGCAGAAGCTGCAAGCCCTGTGACTTAGCCACAGAAATCCCTTCCCATCACTGTTCTCACCTTCTATTGTCAAGCAAGTCACTAAAGCTAGCCCAGATTCGGGGGCAGGGCTGGGGAGGATTACTTGTCCTGAGAGCAGTTGCCAAGAACTGCCATGACAAGGCTTCATCCATAAACTGAGAGCATATTCGCCTACTTCGGGGGCTACGCGGGGAAAGGAGGAGTCTCATTCACCAGTTCCTAGTTCAGGGAGTGTTCTGGTTTATCCTGTGTCACTTACCAGTGGTGATAATAATAACAGAGCTGTCACTGACTGAACCCTTCCTATATGCCAGCCCCTGTTCCCAGCGCTTACATTCCTTACTTCGCCTCCTCCTCCTCCTCCTCCTCCTCGCAGACCTGTAGCAGGTTCTGTCTAGTAGGTGCGGTGTTTCAGGCGGGGAAGGTGAAAAGGTCCTACTGATGGCGGTGGTGGTGGTGGCCGCACACCAACGTAGATGCACTAATGCCATTGAACTGTACACTTAAAAATGATGAAAATGGTGACTGCTGAGTTACGTACGCTTGTCAGAATAGAAAAAGGAGTTTTTAGAAAGTCGATTACAGTCGCTGTTGTGACAGACACTTGAGGCCGGTGACGGCGGGGACACCACTCTCACCCATTGCTCAAGCTTAGCAACGTACAAACAAGTCACCAAGAAATGGCACTTTGGGACATTTTTGCTACTTAAGGAAAACTGAAACCCTGATATAGTGCACCACAGACGTGACTAGTCACACGTGAAATGGTGCGAAGGAGCAGCTTAAAGAGCTCTACTTTAAACAGGCGGCTTCCACCTAAAACATGCAGAATAAGGGAGTCTCCGTTCTTCTCCTCCCACAAATCAACTAACAACAAAAAGGAGCACAAAGACGACAGACCCAAGTACATCGTGGGTGAGAATAGATGTTCTCTGCACCCCTGAACTGCAATGCAGAAAATAAGAAAGGGAATAAAATGAGTGGCAGAAAGTTCAGCTGAAGTCCTGGCAGAGAGACACAGTACTGGAAAGTAAGTTGATTTGCTCCGGGAACCCTGTGAATGTTCAGGAATCTGAGGCACCAGGTACGGAGCTGATAGACTGAGCTGAGGGCTGAAAACAGGACACTGGAGGAAACTCTGGATAAGGAGCCGTCAGGCTCCTAGTTTTCCTGCCAGCCCCCAACCAAGCACAGGGAAGCGAATACCCCTCCTCTGTGCCTAGAAGAGGTGGGTTTACTTTCTGAAGAAACTGAACTAGAAGGGGTCTGGAACCGAGAGCATAATGCTTTGTAAAAGAGACAGTTCTGCTGAGGATATTTCCTGGAATGGAATTTAAAAGAAAGAAGATAAAAATAAGAAAGTTAGTTGTTGTGGTTGATATCTTTGTCCCTTGACCAATAACAATGCCAAGCACAAAGGAGATATTTGATAACACTGATTAAATGAGTGGACCCTATAAAAAGGACTTTGATAGAATGCAAAAAAAATAATAACAAGAAACACAGTTAGATGATCGATCTAGAAAGCCCTTCTAAGGTTTTCAGAGGGCAAGAACAGAGAAAACAGAGAGTAAATTAACAAAGAAAATGTACAAGAAAACTTCCCTGGACCAGACATGAGCCCTAGTTGAGTAAATGCAGGAAAATCCACACTAACATCCATCACCACGAAATTCCTGAACCATAGAGAGAGAAGATCCTAAAATCATCTAGAGAGTATTACAATGTCACATACAAAGGACCAGGAATCATGATGGCACAGAAATTCTCGACAGTAACACCAGAAGCCAAAAAATAATTAAAGGATGCCTGAAAACAATTGAGAAGAAAAATCCAGAATTCCATGCCCAGCCAAGCTATCTATCAGTGTACAGTTAAAACAAAACCGTTTTAGACAGGCGAGGTCACACTCAAACTTCCTTCCCACCCACTCTGTAGGAAAGTACTGGGAAAGAAATGCCATTAAAAGGGCACATCAGCTAAAAAAGTCATAATAAAACAGGTTAAGGAAACGCAGAATCCAGCAAAGAAGACAGCAAAGGAATTCCGGCATAACAGAGGAGAAATAACAGAGGAGAAATGTCAGAGGAGAAATGTCAGAGATGGTGCGACCGTCCACACGAGAGCAGAAGCAGCGTTGGAGCAGGAAGGCTGCAGGAGAGAGATCAAGGAGGAAAAAAATCAACTGACGGGTTATCTGACAGGTTTGATTGAGAGAAAAGTTGTATTGAGAGGCATTATATAGAGCAAACGTAGAAAGACTGAAGAAAAGATTTTTAAAAATCCAAGAAAATGAAGAATGAAAATTTTATTAGTAGGGTGAGAAAAAAGAAAGTGTAACCATAGAAGTATAATCTTAACACACTCCCTGACTCAGCCATAAATGATATTTGCATAGTAATAATATGGAAACAACAATAATTACAATGAAACATGGAATTATACTTTTGGGAGTGTTGGGAGAAGGGAAGGAGGGACATAAGAAATCCAGAAATCCTCACCTAGGTTTAAAATAAGAACAGCAGACAATGTCCAAAACTGATCATTCAAGATATAACACTCTGATATGATTCAGGCATACGGGAGGAAGGGGTGGAGAAACAATGAAAGGAATACGGAGGCGGGTCCTTCTGGGGAGCAGGATGGGGGGGTGCAGAGGGAACAGGGAACTGGGTGCTGCTTTTTGTTGGAAGCCTTTCAGCATTATTTGATGCTTAACTACACATATGCTTTACTATGTAATAACATGTATTTTAAAAATAAAAATAGCTTCACTCTATACTTTAAAAATGGAATTTGATTTTCAGGTCAATTGTACTAACTCCCAATGCATGAGAAGAGGGTCTAAAGTGAGTACGAACAGCAAGGCCCTTAGCGGCCGCACCCAGGCTGTGAGCCTGTCGAAGTCGGCCGGAGGGAGACCCTCCACCCCACCCACCCCTGGCCACACTCGCTGGGGCTTTGAAGCCCCCCAGACTCGGCTCCTGCCATCTGACTTGGCCTGGCCTCTCTCCCTTCCGTGAGCTTTAATTTCCTGCCCCGGAGTCAACTCTTCAACCTACAAAGATCAGGTGTGAGGGCTATTTCTGGGCAGCCACATTCGGTGAAAATGGTTCAGGCAGGATCAGGTTTATTGCTCCAGCCAGGTAAACAGAAATCTGTCCAGTTCAAATATCACTGGCAAAAAAAAAAAAAACCAAAAAACCACACACACACACACACACACACACACAAATCTCCCCTCACTTTTCACCAAGTCCAGCTACCTGAATTTATTGCTCAAATAAGATTTCCCTAAAGTTTACGTAAAAATCCCCAGCCTACAAGTGATACGCCTGTCAGTACCATTCCCTGCAATTTGATGCTGAAATAGATCAGCAGTGCAAGCTTGTCTATCTACATTGATTGGATACAGGCATACCTGGCAACGTAGAAAAATCTAGATAATCCAGTTATCTGCACTCCTCTTCCCTGTGCAGGAGAGGGCTGGAGGGGTCGCTCAGCATGCCGAATGCACTGATGTGAGGTTTGTTCTAAGTCTCCAAGGGCCCAGTAAGACAAGGCTGTTTAATTGATCATAGCCGGCATGAAAATTAACATGAATCAATTAGCAAAATGTACATGTGGCAGCCATTGCTAAGCCATACTGTGTAAATAACAGTCCGAAGCGCAAAACATGATGATAAAATCTATTAATCGTGCTCAGCCCAGCTGAGTTCCTCGGTGACCTTCAGCAGCAGAATGTTCAGCTGTCACTCAAAGGCCACTGCCAACTAACGTGGACAATTGTGAGTTGCTAGATGCCAGGGTCATCTCAGGATTTAACCCAAGCCTCATCTATAATGACAATGACAATGTACATTTATACAGCACTTGACCAGCTGCCAGCCTCTTCCAGCTTATTAATTGACTTCCTCTTCCCTGTAAGTCTGGAGAGAGTAGGAGAGGCAGGAAGGCATAGGGAACGTAGGAGACAGAACCCATTTCACTGCGACTTTGCCACTGAGGGGCAAGTTCAGTTCCATCCAGCAGGAGCTGGTACTCCAACAGCAACTACCGCTGCGATCGCCACTTTTACAGGCGGTAAAACTGAGTGGAAACATCGGGCCTCGTCCCCAGTCCTGTGCTCTCCCTGCACTGTGGGTTCCTGGCTCCAGCCGCAGCTTCAGCAGTCAGGACTTGACGCAGGGCTACGGAGCCCCTCCCCCCAGGACTCTTTTCAAGGGAGCCCAGGAAGGAAGGTGCTGGTGTCCAGACGTCACACTCAGCTCCCCACTGTCCCACCCCAGGACCCAACTGCCATCTTGTTGCAAGCTACTGGCAACAAGGAAAGGTCTACTGAGAGGGGAGGGCAAGCTGCAGGCTTCTGCTCAGAACTCGCCTCCTCTGCTCTCCCCCAGACTTGTTCTGCCAGGGTCATGGGTCCCAGGTGTCATTCCTTAAACACACAGGGCGCCCCTGCTTGCGTCCTTTGCTCTAACTCTCCTCCTCCAGATACCCAAGTGGCTAAGTCCTTCACTCCTTCAACATGTTGCTGGAGGGTTAACTTCCAAATCGTGTCTACTGTTAAAAAATAATTCAAGGACCCTGGTTAATGTGCAGTGAGACAGGCTTTAATCAAGGGGGGCTATCATGGTGGGTATAGGGATGACAGCAGTGGGGTCTTGCAGTAGGGGGAGAGACTGTGCTCAGCCCCAAATGCAACAAGGGAAGGTGGGACTTTACAGGCAAAGAGCGGGGTGGCGGTCAGTGGGTGGGAAGGGACTAGGAGGGAACCTCAGGGACAAGGGGGGATTCTAGCTAAAGTGACCTACCAGGATTCTTGCTCAAGGGAAGCAGGGGTAGGGGGGGTCAGACATCCTCTGGGGGATGGTGGAAGATGAGGAAACCCATCAGATATCAAGGATGGAGGATTCTGGCTAAATTGACTTAGCAAGACTTTTTCCTAAAATTGGACAACGCAGAGACTGACATGGAAATCCGAAATTAGAGGCCTGGTTAAAAGGAGCTCAGGGGAGCTCAGTTTGGTGGAGGAGAGAACCTTTGCCAACACCCTCAGCCCTGTACTTAAAATCACGCCTGAGCCTGCC